>JBBMKE010428211.1:0-10498 GCA_037834125.1 Lippia alba | reverse complement strand
ATATATTGACAGAAGAAATTTTATTGGGGGGTCGAGTAAAGTATAATACTTGAGAAAAAATAACAAGTGAAATCAACTTTTTTTTTATACTTACAAGTTTGTATCTCAAAAATTTTCACACCGATTACCCATATTCTGAAAACAATGCATAATCAAATAATTAGAAATACTATCAAACGTATCATTTTCAATATATGTAACCAAATAGTCATTCGTTGTTCATCCTATTTTTCAATCAAATTTTGATGCATTTCATTACAAAAATGCTCTTTTGTAAAACGGTTATTTATTACTTGAAGTTAAAAGATAAAAGAAAGTAAAAAATTTTATTTTAAGTTTCTACGAAATTGTCAAATAAAAAATAATAAAGAAAGTCCACAAATAAACTGAAAACAAATCTCTAACTAATTACTATGCACATGCTTAGAGGAGGACTTTTTTTTTTAATACACGTACACCAAAGTAGATTTCAAACACAAAATCTCGCCATTCAGAATAAATTCATTAACAATTTGGATCAACCTCTATTGACTTATGATTGGAGGAGCTTGATTATGTTGTTGTTGTGTATATAGCGGAGAGATGAAATATAGATTAAAATAAAAAAAATTACATTTGACTATCCTGTATTTATGCGTAATTACAATACAGTCCATTATTTTTTAAAAATTACATTTTAGTCCCTATAATCTTGTTTGATCTGAGGTCCCTTAAGGGAATTTGTAAAAGTACTTTTATGCTCCTGATGGTTTTATGGGCGTTACATTGAATATATGATCAAAATTACAAATCATCCCTAAAGTTTACAAAAATAGCAAAACGATCCCTACAAAATATGATTTTAACAACAAATCAGAGACATTTTGGGAATGACATAACGGAACCCTAGGGATCACAAACGGTTTTCAAAAGTTAGAGACTAATTTGTAATTTTCTAAAAATCGTAGATTAGGTTGTAATTAGACCTAAATACAGGCTAGTCAAATGTTATTTTCTCATTGAAATATAGCAAAACTTGATTGAAAGATTTGATTTAACTATGGTTCGGATCTTAGGTTGAAAATTAAAGCTGAATTGAAATTAAAACTTAAGAAATTCACTTTGAGAGATATCATATTAAAATTGAGGGGTCGATTGTACCCATCATTTGAAAGTGGCGGAGCCACTGTATATCTATATAAGTAGTCTTTTCAAAAGGCGGTCTGACATAGGTATTAAAAATCAATTTAATGGAAGTCTGATTAGACAAACAGACCCATAAAATTATGACTAATAATAATTAACATGTGGAACCCTCGAGCTCTCTTTCCTCATTGTTCTTCGATATTTGTTCAATTTTACCCTCTTCAATCTTCTGCTTCAACAATTCAACTTTTCCTTCTTCACTCGTAGCAGTTAGCCCATAAATTTAACTTATATTCAGAGCCAAAAGTAGTTTAATCTGTCACAGGGGGAAAATGTAAACCGGTTGTCAGAGATCACATCATGAAAGATGACTCTAAAAAGATGCAACAGAACAAAAGCAGTTAGGAGGTAAAAGGAGTCATGAGTCACTTGTAAAGATAAGATGTGATGAATGGCATAGGATAAAGGGATACTGATATGTAGACATAACGTCTGAAAAGAGCACCATCAAGTGGTGTAGCTTAGCGGCTCAGCGTTATGCTAGTTTAATCAAAGGTCTTGAGTTCGAGTTCTTGGGAACGCAGCTACCATTAATAGGAAGAGCCTTGCATGCTAAGTGATTCGTCCCAACTCCACCCATAAAAATGGACTATAGAACAAAAAGTAACGTCCGAAACGAGCACTTCAAACTATTCAAGAAAGATAAAAGTGTTACGTAATCTTTGTTCTTCACTTTTTCTTTTAGTATAATAATGTAGGAATATCACTATCCCTCATCGACTTTCCAATTTTATTTTGGGGATAAGCAAAGTGGCCTAAAGTGTAATGCAAATAAAGAGAGAGGGTCCAAAGAAAAGCAACTTTACTAGAACACACTAGTGCTCATGTTTATTTATTGACAGCATATTAACCAAAAAACAATTGATTGGCACTAACTTAAGAAGTAAACTACATAAACTTGAGAAACTACTAAACCTTCTGTGACATACCTTAAGGTTTTGACTAAACTCATGCTATTATATTATGAATCGGAACTTAGTTATAGATAGGTAGATGTGAAGAGCAAAATTAATAGGGCGAATTACATTTGAATACCAACAAGTTTGGCCTAATTATAACGTAATCCCTATTCTTTCGATTATTACTATATAGTCCCTGAGGTATTATTTCCTGAGGTCCCTAAACGCCATCAAGGTTCCATTTGAGGTATTGTTTCCTGAGGTCCCTAAACGACCTAATTTAAATTTAGCTAAAAATTATAAATGCATCCCTCATTGTTTTATTATGTTACAAAACAACCCTATATTAAGTTGAAATTATATACTGGTTCCTAAGAACCCTAATGACGTTTAGAGACCTCAATTTGAAATCAACAGCCAAACGCTAATCTTGGACGGAATGTGATCAATTGGACCAAAATTAAGAAAAATATCACTTTATAGGATTAAAAGTGAGACACTGACAACTATTGAGGCCAAACTTATATGTGGCTCACTTTACGAGATAATTTTAATAATTTTCTCTCTAGCCCATTTGTTACTCTTTGTTAACTATTTGTTTTGATTGGGCATTTCTGAACATTTTCGTTGTTAGATTGCTCGATTATGGCTAGTTGTATCTTGACTTTGGCTCCAGTTTATATATGAGGGAGGTGGTCGTGTTCCCCTTCTCCGGCCCCTTTAAAAAAAAAAAGAAAAGAAAAAACTGAAGTTCTATCTTTTATCTTTTTCTTTTCTTTCATTCATTTGACAATCAGACATGTTTATCGTATAAAATATTTACTTTATATGTATTCACTTTAATTTCAACTGTACTATTTAATTTTTTATTTTATTACATCCACAAGTTAAAAATTTTAGCAATAATTATAATAGAAATACTTATAATTATTATTTCTAATATACTTAAACTCTCAAAATAATTATTTGAGTTGTCTTTAAATTTTAATATTTCTTGTGTATTTATATTTAAATTAATTAATTATTCCTTTTAACTAATTATTTTTTATATTTTTTATTTCCCCCTTTATTATTTTTCTTACATCCTTTTTCTTATTTAGATTTTTAAGGAGTATCATTTAATATTTATGTTAGTTTTTTTACAATTGATTTCATACATGCTGTTATGCCCTGTTTTTGGGACGCAACATGGTAGTGCCCTTGAGCCCGAAGGACTCAAGAACACTAAGCCTCGATAGAACGAGCGATTAAATCCAAACAGGTACGTAATACTTAAAATAAATCCTCAAAATAGTGCAACAGGAAAATCCTTACACTTCTCAAATATTGTCTCGAACATAACACCATCCTAACTGTACAAAAAAAATATGTAAGATCATAAGTCTAGCTAAATCCCTAATCTACTTGAGATGTTGGTGATCACCAGCACCATAATTGTCCCTCCTCAGCGTTCTCTAACTTATTCACTGCAAAAGATTTATAGGGTGGTGTGAACGAACACTTGCTCAATAAGTTCACTTGACCTTCTATCGGATTTGAGCACGGTACAATATATATCGTCTCAAGCAATTTCAAACAATAGCATATTTCTCAAATAACTTTTTAAATACCTTAGGACATAACAAAACATAAAGTCACATAAATTTATGCTCATGAACTTTCGGTACCTAATTGGCTTAAATTGATCAAGTCCTAACTACGACCCCATTAGGTGGATTCAGATTTGCTACTGTCACTCTCGTAGTCGAGTCAATAATGCCACTGTAACACCCGTGGCCGGATCAGTACAATAATTCGGAACTAACTCCTACCAATGCGATTTCCAATAATTCAGAGCATATGATGTACTTAGTATAGAAAAGTAACCACATAAATCATGAATTCATACCATAAGCTTACAAACGACTTCATATTTAGTTCACACAACGCAATCACACATATCATGCTCAAATCCCAATTTTATATAATGAAATTACATTTTTACAATAAGACATACAACTTTTATAAAACAAATTTAGGAAAATATAGAAGGAAGAAACCATTTACCTCGACTTGACTCTTCTAAATATCCTATGGGTCTTGTGCGTCAAATATCTTAGTCCCGACCGATCGATCAAATCTAATCAGGTCACCTAATTAATTATAAATTAGAGTGAATTACATCTGGGTCCCTGAGGTTTGGCCTAATTACAGAGCGGTCCATGTAACTTTGAAATTTACATACTGGTCCTTAAAGTTTGGCCCCATTACAAGCCAGTCCATTTTCTTTTAAATTACACTGTACTCCCTATATTTATTATTTTGTGTGAGGTTCATTAATGAATTTTGTAAAAGTACACTTATTTCCCTAAAGATTTTGTAAATGTTACGTATAATGTATGGCACAAAATGCAAAATCGTCCCTAAAAGTATGCAAAAATTAACAAATTAACAAGGCTTAAGGACTATAGTGTAATATTCAAAAGAAAATAGACCGGCTTGTAATTAGGTCAAACCTCAAGGACCTGTATGTAAATTTTAAAATTACGTGAACCGCTCTGCAATTAGACCAAACCTCAGGGACCCTTATGTAGTTCGCCCTATAAATTATACTATCATAACTTGTCTACTCAAATGACTAAGATAAATTAGTATCTGTCATTAGTATTATATAATAGAAAATATTATTTTTCGTCCTCTACATATGAGATTTTTTTATTTTAGTCTTGAACTTTTCACTTTTCTCAAAATACATCTTCTATGTTTACAAAAAAATCTCATATGTAGTTCTTTCTCTAACTTTCGTTAATTATTGGACGGAAAAGGTCACATGTTACGGGCCGCGAGGGTTAATTTTTCAGCCCACAAGATTGTGGAAATGGAGCCAAAATGCGGTTGTTTCCAAAAGGAGGGAAATTTGAGTTATAAGTTGTATTTATGACTCCTTCCCCCCAAAAAACTTCAAATTAGGGTTCATACTCATCTCTTCTCTATGGTTCCTACAAATGGGGTTGTAATGTGTTTCTGTGGAAGGACTTCTTCCCTGCGCACTTTGTGGACTCCATCAAACCCGGGGAGAAGATTTTACACTTGCAATAACAATGATGGAGCTTGTGGATTCTTTGTTTGGGAAGATCTCCCATGTGTGCAAGATCGAAAATTATCATACATGGGTTTCTTCGCAAGATTAATGACCATGAAGCTAAGGATGATAGGTTGAAGAAGAGAAAGAGATGCTTGGTTTACATAAGTATATACCTCAATCTGGGGGAAAGGTGTCCTAAACCCAATTTATACCTCAATTTTCCCTCCTTTTTGGAAACAGCTGCATTTTAGCTCCATTTCCACAACCTTACGGACTGAAAAATTAACCCTCGCGGGCCACGTGCGTCACACGTGACCTTTTCGTTCAATAATTAATGGAAGTTAACGAAAGGACTAAATGTGAGATTTTTTGAAAACATAGAGGATGCATTTTGAGAAGAGTAAAAAGTTCAGAACTAAAAACGAAGAACCACATATGTACATATGGGATGAAAAATGATATTTTCCCATTATATAAATATAATGGTCCAAATACTTAATCAACTCCACTAAACTATACATATATATAATGTCGGGTGTATGCATAAATATGTTTGCATAAATTCCACCAAATAATAATAGTATATTAATATCAATATAAATGTAATCGGCAATACACATAAATGAATATATATGTATTAGAGGGAATTGTTGTTTTCATCCCATAAATTACCCACTTTTTAATTTTAGTCCCAATCATTAGTAATTGTGCAATTTACATCCCATAAAGTCCTTTTTTTCGTATATATTGTCACATCGTTAATTTTCTGTTATGTATGAACGGAAATGGCATGTACATTGCATGTGACTGATGGGTGTCGAGGCCACTAATAATAAATCCCGAATATCGCATTCAATTAAATTATAGAATAGTGGCAACGGGTATCGATCCACGAGGATTGGATGAGTTTGTAACTTTTTATATGCAAAGGAATTGAAACAAACAATTAAAGGAGGGTTTTGAGATATATGATTAAATTAAAGATTAACTAAATAACCAAAATGACAAATTAACTGAAATAAATTGAGACGTAGACTAGACTTAGATAAATGCAGCGGATGACAAATAGTCGGGATTTTCCTACACATGCATCAGGTTATGATCATTGACAGGGTAATCAACTCTGCGTTAGGCTAGCGATAGTCGCCAAGTCCTCTCTGGCTCCCTCGTTTCTTCTTACTTTTTAGAACGACTAACAGAAACTCTTAATAATCGTCCCATAAATAACTGATAATCCTATCAGAAACCCCTTCTAAGATTCAATCGGATAATTGTTTTATGTACTAAAGAAACAGTAGCCCCAATCGACTAAGTAGAAACTCCTACTTCGCCTAATTAGACCGTAATATTCCACAACACAAAATCAGCGAACTTAACAACCTAGTGTTGATTGCCACTTTGTTAATCGCCCGGCTAGAGTACTCCTCCAAACAAGTTAACTAGTTGTATGTGAATTGCTTATCCTAAGATTCGACGTCTTAAATTAATCGGAGAATAAAACAAACACAATAACGTTAAATTAGAAATAAAATGGATAACTCGATTAATAAACTCAATGAAGATTGTCTCACACAATCCTAAGCATGGTTGAAAAATCCCAACTAAAATGAAACTAGAAAATCACGAACAAAGGAAATGTACAAAGTCTAGAAATAAAACTAAAAGAGTGAAAAGAGATAAACTAGTTCTCCCCCAGTTCTGCGGTGTTGCTCATCTTTTATAGTGTAGTGGCGTGCTTCAATTCTTCTCCCCACTCCATGATTTTCCATCATAAAACCCAATAACTCAACGTTGTAACCCTCCATGCTTCTCCACTAACTCCAGGATAATGATGTAATTAAGACCACTAATTCCCGTTTTCCTCAACGTCTTGTAACTCCCACGTTTTCAATAATCTAAGCCCACAAACCTATAATTGCTTTGTTAGCCTCCTGTGTACTCCTTCCAGACTTAGAGATATAATGGGCCCACACTTTTAATAACCAAACTTTCTTCCATCTATCAATTAAATTAATGGGCCACCAAGGATTAATCTTTGTTTGACTTCAGAACAGAACTCTTCGTTAAGTAGAGTTAGAGGCCCAATTGCTTTCCTCCAATTGATTTAAGAAAAGTGAGCTGCTCTTTGTTCAACAAAGCACGTGGGCTTCCTTCTCCAAAAATGTGGTCCGAAGCCGAAGGGGTTGTACGCAATTTAGTCCATTTTTCCTCGAATTCTTGCAAATTATAATTTCCTACAAGGAAACATTAAACCAATTAATCATTCATATTTAGACTAACTCAGGAAAATAAATTCACAATTTAAGCCCAATCATCGGGCAATTATGCAACGTATCAGTGACCGTTAAAAATATTGCATTTTGCCCCATTTTGATCATTAAAATTTTCAGAACTATCCCAAAATTATTTAAATTATATATTTTGGCCCTAAACAACATTATATATATAGTGTGTGTGTGTGTCTTTTTAATATGAAAACCTTACCTAAATTTTTTGCTCTAATAAAATTTGATGTTAATTGATAATATATATTATATTTTAAGAATATATAATTATACACATTTTTGTTACATTTATATTAAAATAATATATATAGAATAGAAGATAAAAGTCACAAAATTTTTAATTTAATAATATAAAATTTATGTAAGAAAATATAAAAAAATTATACATTTATATAATATCATAATGATATCAAATTTTAGTTGAATAAATAAATTAGAAAAAAGCAAAATAAAAATAATATTTTTTAGATTAAAATTTTAAAAGAAACTAAAAAATTGAGACAAATTCATCTTCCTTCCATCCCATCTCCACCGCCACTTCCAACAATACAACGACAACCACCACCATAACCGCAACCAGCACCATGACTCCAGATCTGGCTTTAACATCGCAACTACCACCATCGCGAGCCACTCCCCCCTTCTCCCCCCACCCTATTTTTCCAGATCTGGCTTCCTCACCATGCATCCACCACCATCAGTGGCGGAGCCAGAAAATTTTTTCAGGGTGGTCGACCAAAGCATAATTTATCTCAATTATTATTAATTTATTATATTGACCCTCACTAGTATTAATTTTAATTTTATTGAGGGGGGTCAATAATGAAAAATACAAAAAAATTACATACACAATACATAAAAATATATATATACATACATAATAAAAATTAAAAAAAAAATTTGAGGGGGGTCAATTGTACCCCCTCAAAGCAATGTGGCTCCGCCACTGCTTCCAGATTGATCAGCCAACGTTTTACAGCTTTATCAGTCACTTGTTTCTTCTCAGCATCGTCCAGGAAATCTAGAATCATTTCCAGCGATTTCTTGTGTTTATCCAAGTCTTTCTTGAAATTCCGAATAAGGCTGATCTCTTCTTTGCAAAGTGAGATTAGATTTTGAAGCAGGACTTCAATGGCGGAACCGGCAATAGATCCGACCACATCACCCATTCTTTCAGAGATATGTTTTGACGGGATATTAATTAAACAAAGAGAGAGTAGGAGAGAAATTCTTTTG
This sequence comes from Lippia alba, assembly GCA_037834125.1. Lineage (NCBI taxonomy): Eukaryota > Viridiplantae > Streptophyta > Magnoliopsida > Lamiales > Verbenaceae > Lippia > Lippia alba. Next base: position 1,829 of record JBBMKE010428211.1, on the reverse strand, counting down.
CTGAGATATTACTGATCTAAGCGAGTGCGTGTGGGAGACATTCTAAGAGAAAACTTGCTGTACAGTGGTGAATAGGGAATATGAGTTAGAGTGAGAACCTTTTGCCTTTGATTTGAGAGGGAACAGGAAGAGAATAACTTGCAGTGGTGAATGGGGAATATGAGTTAAAAGTGTTTTGACACACGGAAAGAATAATGGCCGACAATGGGGGAATAACATCAGCCACTTTTACTTTTATTTTTTTTTTGTTTCTCAAATATATTGTTCTTTTAATTAGTTGGGTACGGTCAAATCAAATATGAGCAAGAATTTTCTTACTTTTATATAGACTGTGAGAGAGAGATTTAATAAACATTTTAGTGTCCTGAATTTCAAATTTTTTTTGCTTCTTTTTATTTATTTTTCCACAACTTGCACAATGTGTTATTTTTAATTTACCTCTTTAACTTCTTTTTATTTCTCTCAACTCACTCCAATTTTCTTCTATTTAATTGTTATTTTTTATTAATATAATATTTTCTTATTTTATTTATTTATTTATTTTCATAATTTTATAATTATAAACTAAATATTAAAATGAAGATTTTTATAAAAGTGTGGATAGTGCTTCTTCCCATTGTCAATTGACGTATTTATCCATATCCAACTTAATCATAATATCTATTTAACCCAAGAATAATTTGATGCTAAATACATGAGTTTGACTTCATTAAAATTTCAACTTTTCAACTCCTCTCCTCTCTTCATATTTAACATCTAAAACAGAATTAAATTCGTGACAAAATGTTAGTGAGAGCATTATTATTATTATTATTATTATTATTATTATTATTATTATAAAGAAAGTACACTAATTAGTCTTTTATTATTATTATTATAAAGAAAGTACACTAATTAATCTGAAAAGACATCACACCTAGGTTGAAAATGTTTGAATTGGGGAATATTATAGGTTTGTTTTTTTCTAGACACATGTAATTTGTGTCTGGCAAAGCATACTCTTTATATGTCATTAAGAAGATAATATTTAGATTAATTCAGTATTATTGAATAAATTTTAATTTTATTTAAGTATTGATTTTTTAAACAATTCCAATTCTGTCGACTATTCATATTCTCATTTGACATTCATTAGTATCATTTTTTTATTTAAATAATTTATTTACTTATTAGCATGATCCACACTAATTAGTATCATTATTTATTTAAGAAAATTATTAATTATTAATAATTAATAATTTAAAATAGAATGACCCTAACATGTTTACCAAAACGAATCTTTATATGATTAAATATACTTATTAGAAATGTTATAATTGATATATTGTTATTTGTATAGAGAGTAAATTGAGGAGATAGATATTATAGTTGTTTTATATTTTATTGTTTATTGAGAACATGATAGTTATGATTTGGTTTAATTTTTCGGTTGCCATAATCATAAACACATCTCCAGTTAGTTATGGTAATTGAAAATATATAGAAAATGAATTTACAGGAAAAAAGATTAAGTTTAGGATATTATTAAAATAAAATAAAAAATTGGACAAAAAAATAATAAAAAAAGGTTGGTGATAAAAAGTGAGCAATTTTCCAAATATAAAAAATTAACATAAGGGCATTGTGACGCCCCGAGCGTAGAGTCATCACATCCCCCGCACTAGAACCCAATACATATACGAAACGGTCAATCCGTACACGCACAAGCACTAGCAAACGGGAGACACTCTAGACTTACGACTAACTAGGCGACACTAAACATACTGTCGTCAGAGAAAGCATACACTAGCGGAAGCAAATAACGTATTCAACAAGCAGTGGTCACGAAT
>JBBMKE010428192.1:0-10501 GCA_037834125.1 Lippia alba | reverse complement strand
TATCATTCCCATCCCCATAAGAAACAACCTTGTCCTCAAGGTTCAAAGTAGGAAATAAACGACGAATACGATTAGCCGGCTCCCATGTCGCATCATCGAGAGATCCATCGGACCACTTAATCAAACATTGCTTGTGAAGCTGACCCCCACGCATCACATGTCACACTTCATGAACAACCACTAGTTTAGAAGGAAACCTCACACTCCGAAAATCCTCCGGTAATTGCTTCACCACATTTCCGCTGCCCCCACCCCGAAACATACACAGGAGTGACACATGAAACACTGGATGGATTCGAGAAGTCTCTGGCAACTTGAGACGATAAGCCACGGGTCCCAACCTTTCTAACACTTCTAATGGACCAAAATAGCGCTGAGATAATTTCTGGGACCGCCGTCGTGCCACCGATTGCTGCCGATAAGGCTGCAGTTTCAACAGGACCAAATCCCCCACATTAAACTGCACCTCTCGTCGCCCCACATCGGCTGAAGCTTTCATGCGTGTTTGCGCCATGTGCAAATTTTTTTTCAAACGCCGCAACACTTCCTCTCGCTCTACCAACAATTTATCAATCGCCGGCACCCTACTTTCCCCTTTACGATAAGACAACAACACAGGCGGCAATCACCCATACACCACCTGAAAAGGTGTCAATCCCACACTAGAATTAAAGCTCGTATTCAACGAATACTCAACCCAATGAAACAATACCGACCATCGCGCTGGTTTATCATGACAAAACGCTCTTAAATATTGCTCCAACATTCTGTTCATCACCTCTGTTTGGCCATCCGTTTGAGAATGGAAGGCCAAACTCATCTTCAAAGTCGTTCCACTCAGTGAATGTAACACTTTCAAAAAATTACTTGTAAAAACTCGATCCCGATCAGATACTATCGTCGCCAAAATTTCTTGAAGCTTCACCACCATATCTATAAACAAGTGAGCGACACGATGAACATCAAAATCCCCCGGTAACGCTCCAAAGTGTGCGTATTTAGACAAACGGTCCACCACCACCATGATCACTGTCGATCCTCGCGACGGAGGAAGTCCCGTGATAAAGTCCATACTAACATCTTCTCATAACCGCTCTGGAATTGTTAGTGACTGTAGCAAACCTCCCAGAGGCTGTGTTGAAAATTTGATAGTTTGACACACCTCGCACTTCACCAGAAACTCACGCACGTCCTTCCGTATCAATGGCCAATAAAACGCCCCAGCAAGGCATTGGAAAGTATGATGGACCCCTGCATGTCCCTCTATCGGCGAAGCATGATACTCCTTTAATAAATCGGCTCGTAACTATGATTCCTTACTAACACATAATCGGCAGTCATAGTACAAGACTCCATTCCTCACTGAAAATGGTGCTGCCAATTCTCCCCTTGCATGCAGCCTATGCAATTCTTGTAAATCTTGTTGGTGTTCCATTCTCAGCATGCAATAAACTCACGATATCTGCCACAGGTTGGGAAATTAGAGCCATCACACGGCTATCCCCGTTATCACCTTCTCTAAAATATAACACGTCTGCTACCACATTCGAAGGCCCCGATTTATATTCAATTTGAAAATGATATTCCAACAATTTACGAACGTAAAACTGTTGATTCAGGTGTTTGAATCACCTGCTGTAACAACTTCTTCAAGCTTCGTTGATCCGTTTGAATCACGAATTCTCTCCCCAATAAATATTGTCGCCATTTTTGCACTGCCTCCACTATGGTATATAGCTCTTTATGATATGTAGAAGCCATCAATCTCCGAGGCCCCAATTTCTTACTGAAATACGCCACCAGCTGCTCCAACTGTAACAATACCGCGCCAATTCACGACCCCCAAGCATCTGTTTCAACCACGAAAACCACATTATAATCCGGTAACCTCAATACCGGTGTGGTACACATCACGTGTTTTAACTCCTCAAATGTTGCTGCCGCCGCCTCATTTCACTCAAACCATCTTTCTTTAACAAGTCTGTCAAAGGTGCAGCAACATGCGAGTATTTATTGATGAACCTCCGATAATAGCCCGTGAGGCCTAAAAACCCATGCAACTGCTTAATTGTTGTCAGTACAGGCCATTTGGTCATTGCTTCGACCTTACTTGCATCAACCTTGAGAAACCCCGCCTCAATGATATGTCCTAAGTAGTCGTTTAACGTTTTGGCAAAAGAGCATTTAGACAACTTGACAAAGAAATCATTAGCCCTTAAAATCGATAAAACAGCCTCCAACTGTGAAACATGATCGGCTAATGAAGAACTATAAATCAATATATCATTAAAGAAAATGATTACTAACTTACGTAAATATGCTGCAAAAAACCGGTTCACATGCCTGAAAAATGAAAGACGCTTTCGTAAAGGGTGATGCCCTTCAGGCTTATGAAAACTCGAAACTCATAATAGCCCTCATGAGTACGAAACGATGTCTTATAAATGTCTTGGTCATGCATTAGTATCTGATGATACCCGGATCGAAAGTCCAACTTTGAGAAATATTTCGCCTTCCCCAATTCATCAAATAGTTTATCTGTTGTCGGTATGGGAAAGTGATCCGGCACGGTCACCGAATTGATAGCACGGTAATCGACACATAAGCGATAGGAGTTATCTTTTTTTTAACCAACAGGACCGGTGATGAAAAAGGGCTGCAACTCGGCCGAATAAGGCCTTGCTCCAACATTTTGCGCACTAACCGCTCGATCTCAGCCTTCTGAAAATGGGGATATCTATAGGGATGCACATTCACAAGGGTTGTTCCCGATAACAGTCGTATCCGATGATCACTCCACCGGGCTGGTGGCAATGAAGTCAGTTCCTCAAATAATGCCCCATATTGCTGCAACACTTTCCTCATATGATCGGGTATATCCGAGGAAAAACTTAGGGGTTCCGTTTGCACATCAGCCGAGTCCATCATAATCTCATAGCACGCGGAAATTTGGACTGTAGCTTGCAAGGCACACAAATGATGAAGAGATACTTCTTTTGGATTCTCAATATCCCCCGTAAGCTTCACCATTTGATCCTTCCACACAAACTCCATTGTAAGATTTGCGTAGTCGTGGTCTTCCTTCCCCAACAACCGTAACCACTCGACTCCTAAAATCACTTGTGCGCCATGGATAGGCAACATATACACATCAACCAGAAAGGTGGTCCCTTGGAGCAGCAGTGGACTCCTATGCATTACTATTTACATAGCAACGATGCTCCATTTTCCATATACACTCAAAACGGTGTCGCTGGAATTACCGGTAAACTCAACTTGGCCACAACCGAAGGATGAATGAAATTATGAGTGCTTCCACCATCAATCAATACTGTCACTACAATAGCTTTGATCATTCCCGCTAATCGTAACGAATGTGGTTCTGACCCACGGCCAAACTATGCAATGAAGACATATCCGCTGTCACGTCTGCCACTTCATCAGGGTCACCATCATTTGTCCCCTCCTCGTCATCATCCCCATCAAAAGTAAATATCTTCCATATTGATGTCCTTTAAACCACTTCTCATCACAATTATAGCACAAACCTTGATCCTCCCTGGCTTTCCCCAAAGTTTTCGAGGGTGGGTTCGATAATACAAGCAGACTAGGCCCGGACACTGTGCTCCTAGTGGCTACCTTGACACTTACTGCTCTACCACTCACGACTGATAATAAGAACTGTCGTGGGTTCGTGTTGTGCATCCACGCGTGGTGTTTTGTGTGACGCCCAAGCGCGGGTTATCCACATTCCCCGCACTTAGATCCGAATTCACATATGAAATGGACTTCCATACATGGATCCAAATCTAAGAGAACGGGACCTACACTCACACACCTAGCTAAGCAGGGTTAGAACCAACAGAGCGCGCAAAACAAATAAATGCGGAAGCAAAAGGATCGCATGCACAGCTCGGCAAGAGCACAAATATATACACAATGCTCACGGGGCCAAAATAATACAAGTATGCATACATCTCCAAATACAAGTAACCAAGTATCAAAAGTAATTACATATGCAGTGCAACTCGACCTAGACTATTAAGTACAACACGACGACGCACTTCCCTGCCTAGCTCGAGCCAAAAACCTGCATTACAGGGGGAAAACGAGAGGGTAAGTCTAAACCATGCGACTGAGTGAGGGGGCTAGCACACACCCACACGAATATAGATATACAAACGAATAACAAAGGTGATGATCATGAACCGAGCTAGGTTTTCCCAAAAAGTTTTCAAAAGAGCTAATACATATAACAAAGTCCTATCTCGATTCATACTTATCCAAGCAAACAAGCAAATGTCCGACGAGTACGGACTTCCACCTCCTTCAGAAATAACAAATAAATCAAATAGCAAATTCAATCCTTTCTCTACTTCTTGGCATTCGGGAGTCAAACCTTCACTACCACAAATACAAATACCTAAGGGGTTGTGAACCCACACTACGCCATCTCCGGTTATCCACTGAAGGCTCAAGGTACACTTGCCTTCCCAGCTCCAGAGTCGCGCATGTATACCTCAAATGGAATTACGCACAGGTCAAACCCGACGACTCTTGTCGTACTGGGGCTCCTTAGCCATAATTTCGGGGCCCAACAAATCAAATCAAGCCAAATTTCCATCTTTCAGGGCACAACTCGCTCAAAGGTTCAAAGTACAAAAGGGGGTTTTCAAAGCAAGCTTATATACGCCTATTCATATATCAATTTCACCAAAACCCTCAAGGTATTCTACAAATCCAAATTCATATCTTAAACATCTATATTTAAATAGATATATAAGATATATTCGCATACGGGGTGAGAAATCAATAAATCATAGGCCATAGGACATTTAGCTAGTACAAACATCCTAAATCTCACCTGGAATCAAAAGAAGCGGAACCGGAAGGCAAGCGAACAAGACCACCTAAACCTCGGGCTCGGTAATATCCTGACTCGACTCTAAAAACACAAAAGGGATACAAACCTGAGACTTAGACTCAAAATGTACCAATTATGATGCGCGAAATGCAAAACGTACATAAATGTATAAACATTCTCAAATGTATCCAATTTATGCACATATTCCACCTCAAAACGCAAACTCATGCATATGCAAGTCACACGGAAAATGCGAAGTAAGAAAATAGCTTATTAAAGCTAAAAAATGACATATATAGGTGTTTCGGGAGCAAAGGAATCGAACCGCAAAAGTCAAAATTTTCAAAAACGGACAGTGGCTTCTCAAACGGGCGTTTGGTGTTTTAGTCCAAATCCCAAACGCCCGTTTGATGAGCGTCTGTTCCCAGTTTTGCTTTTCCAAACGGGCGTTTCATATTTCCAAAGGAGATCCAAACGCCCGTTCAACTTACTTCTGTAACGAAAATGGGCTTTCCAAACGCCCGTTTGCAAGAACAACGTGAGGTCCAAACGGGCGTTCAAGAAGCTACTGCCTCAAATTTTCAATTCCAAACGGGCGTTTCATGTTTCTTCACAAAACCCAAACGCCTGTTTGGCTCTCACATTTTTTAATCTGGCGTTTTATCAAACGGGCGTTTTCAAAAACAAAGGAAAAACCGAACGCCCGTTTGGCTAAGATAATCTAGGCAGAACCTTGCGGGAAAACAGGGTACCGAGCCCAATCCCCAAAACACCAATATTTGTTCCAAGCAATCACAACAACAACAAACCATAATGCAATACCAATATATAGGATGCAAATGCAACAAGAATCCATACCTCAAATGCTCAAGAATGCAAAACCCATGAAAATGCATCCAAACCCAAAGTTGATCAAATGCAATAAATGCAATGCAACAATCAATATCCATGAAATAAATGCATCACATAGGTCATAAAATGAAGCTTCACTCATGCCAAAACATCCAAGGATCAAAATGCACAAAATGGGTTACAAACCCTTACTATTCCATCCTAGTCTCAAACTCATACAAAATGCAAAAACCAAGGTCAAAGCAATCGGTTAAAAGAAAGAGGAGATCGTGGGGATTCCAGAACTTACTTCGAATTGCAAATACACGAAGAAATGAGAAATGAGGAGATCGTGGGGATTCCGGAACTTACTTCTTACTTCTTCTTGCCTTGGAGTGTTTTGTGAGAAATGAGGGACAAGAAATAGGTTCAAAAATATAAGTGAACCGGTCCGGTTCGGTTTATTTGGGTTCGGTTCAAGGTTTCCTCGGTTTAATTATTTTGGTTCAACAAAAGGCTTGGTTCGATCCCAAAATCCCCAAAATCTCCAAAAGCAATTAATCACATAATCATAATTAAATCACATAATCAAATAATTTCTATCCTAAACGCAATTAGGAATTAAATCACATAATGTACATTCACTGACCAAAAATCGGGGTGTCACAATCTCCCCCCTTAAAATGGACTTGTCCTCAAGTCCGATCCGACCCTTCAAACAATCCCGGATACAAAATTCTCATCTTCTCTTCGGATTCCCAAGTTGACTCATTGGACTTCTGATCTCTCCAAAGAACCCGAACTAACGGTACCCGCTGATTCCTCAACTCTTGAACCTTCCGATCTTGAATAGCTACCGGATGTCTCACGATAGTCAAATCCGGTTCCAAATTCACCTCTTCGACGGGTAGAATAGCATCTTCTTCGGGATGATATTTCCGGAGTTGCGAAACATGAAACACATTATGTATTCCGGTCAAGTTAGGCGGCAAGTTCAATCTATATGCCGTTTCTCCAATTCTCTCCAATATCTCAAAAGGCCCGAGGTATCGTGGATTGAGCTTTCCACCTTTACCTATACGTGTGAAGCCCTTTCTAGGAGACGCCTTCAAAAAGACCCCATCTCCGACTTCGAACTCCAAAGGCCTCCTTCTCTTATCGGCGTAACTCTTTTGCCGGTCTTGTGCCGTGTTTATCCATTGTTTAATCTTTCAGACCTTCTCAATTGTATCCTCAATCTCCGATCTCGGTGTAGCTCGATTCAATCTATCATCCTCAGTCCATTTCCAATTCTCGATTTCCCAATACAACGGTGACCGACATTTTCTCCCATAAAACCCCTCATATGGAGCCATCTTGATCGAGGTTTAATAGCTATTATTATAGGCAAACTCAACCAAAGGCAAGTGCTCGTCCCATTTATCTTGAAAGTCCAAAGCACAAGCCCGTAACATATCTTCCAAATATTGAATGAGCCTCTCGGATTGCCCGTCCGTCTAAGGATGAGACGCCGTGCTAAATCTGAGCTTGGTATCAAACTGTTTCTGAAGATTCTGCCAGAAGATCGACGTGAACCTCGGATCCCGATCGAAAACTATACTCTTGGGTACCCCATGCAATCGGCCTATCTCTCGAACATAAAGTTCGGCTAGCTTCGAAACCTTTTCCGTCATTCCTACCTTGAGAAAATGAGCCGACTTAATCAATCGATCCACAATCTCCCAAATCCCATCAAATCCTCCTTTAACTCTAGGCAAGCCGGACACGAAGTCCATAGTCACTTGCTCTCACTTCGATTCGGGAATCGGAAGTAGTTGGAGAGTTTCACCAGGCTTTTGGTGTTCCGCCTTCACTTTTTGACACGTTAGACACTACTTCACGAAGTTCGCGACGTCTCTCTTCATGCCATTCCACCAAAACCATTTTTTCAAATCCCTATACAACTTCGTTTCTCCCGGATGAATTGCAAACCTCGAGCGATGTGCCTCCTCAAGTATTAACCTCATGAGCTCTTCCGGGACACATATTCTCATCTTGAATCTCAACTAGCCATACTCATCGAAGTTAAATTTGGGGTTCGAATTCTTCTCCAACTTAGCCACCAACTTTTGCATGCCCGGATCCATCATTTGGGCTTCGATCAATTGTTGAAATAGATCCAGTTTGACCGTCAAATTCAAAATCCAACAACTCTTGGCATACAACTTCACTTCCTCACCTGAAGTCCCAACTTCCAAATTAGCCACGCTCACTTTTCTACTCAAAGCGTCGGCTACCACATTCGCTTTCCCGGGGTGGTACTGGATTTTACAATCATAATCCTCTAAAAATTCCATCCAACGCCTTTGCCTCACATTCAACTCCTTTTGAGTGAAGAGATACTTTAGGCTTATGGTCGGTGAACACCTCGAACGTTGCCCCGTATAAGTAATGTCTCCACTTCTTCAAAGAAAATACCACGGCGGCCAACTCGAGATCGTGTGTCGGGTAATTCTTCTCATGCTCCTTCAATTTTCTCGAAGCATAAGCTACCACTCGACCATGTTGCATCAACACACCCCCTAAACCTTCATTCAATGCATCCGTAAAAACCGCGTAGCCTTCAATCCCCTCGGGTAGCTTAAGAATCGGTGCTGAGGTCAATTTCTCCTTCAAAATTCGGAAACTCTCTTCACACTGGTCATCCCACTCGAATGCCACTTTTTTCTTCGTCAATTGAGTCAACGCTGCCGCAATCCTTGAAAAGTCTTGAACAAACCTCCGGTAGTAACCCGCTAACCCAAGAAAACTTCTAACCTCCGAGGCATTCTTTGGTTCATTCCATTCCTTCACCGTCTCAATCTTAGAGGGGTCGACTTCTATCTCATCTCCCGAAATTATATGTCCAAGAAAGGTCACCTTGTCAATCCAAAACTCGCATTTGCTAAATTTCGCGTATAGCTTATGCATTCTTAAAGTCTCCAAAACAATCCTTAAGTGTTGAGCATGTTTCTCCACCGGCTTTTAATATACCAAGATATCATCAATGAAGATCACCACGAACTTGTCAAGGAACGGCCGAAATACCCTATGCATCATATCCATAAACACGGCAGGTGCGTTTGTCAATCCAAAGGGCATAACTACAAACTCGAAGTGCCCATACCTCGTGTTAAATCCGGTCTTGGAGATATCCTCTTCCCTTATGCGCAATTGATAATAGCCTTGCCGCAAATCTAACTTGGAATACACCTTGGATCCTTGCAATAAATCGAATAATTCCTCAATATACGGCAAAGGATACTTATTCTTGATCGTCATCGGGTTCAACTCACGGTAGTCTATACACATCCGGAGCGTCCCATCTTTCCCTTCACAAATAATACGGGAGTACCCCAAGGTGATGTACTCGGACGAATGTACCCACACGTGAGAAGTTCATCCAATTGCATCTTTAGCTCCTTGAGTTCCGCCGGAGTCATTCTATAGAGAGTCTTCGAAAAAGGATCGGATCCGGGATAAAGGTCGATAACAAATTCTATATCTCTATCCGGCGGTAAAGTTCCCAAACTTTTCGGAAAGACATCCACAAACTCTTGTACGACCTCCGTCTCCTCGAGCTGGGCTTGGTCTTTTGGTTTATTAAGAAGGTAAGCCACAAAGCCCGTTGCTCCGTCCCGGACCATTTCTCTAGCTTCAACAAAAGAAACGAAAGGGCTTGACTTCAACTTCTTGCCCGTGAAAACCACCGATCCCAATAAAACCTTCTTCTCCCTACAATCCATAACCGCCCGGTGCTCATACAACCAATCCATCCCGAGGATAACCCCATACCTCTTCATAGGCATCTCAACCAAATCCGCTAAGAAAACCCGATCTTCAAACATCACCGGAGAATTCTTGTAGACCCTGCAAGTAGTCACACAACCTCCGAGCGGAGAACTAACCACATAGTCATGCATACATAAAGTGATAGGCAAGCATATGAAAGAAGCAAGATCCCGAGATATGAATGAATGCGTAGCCCCGGGATCGAATAATGCATGAAATGTAGTGCCATGGATGCTAATTGTACCTTCCACCACGACATTCGGGTCAAGCTCCATGGTATCCTCCTCCTCGCCGCCCAAAGCATAAGCTCTCGCTTGAATCGCCGGTCTTTGGTTTCCCCCGGCGTTCTTCTTGGGGCACTTGCTCACGAGGTGATCTGGAGACCCGCACTCGTAGCACCTCCTATGCAATTTAAAACAACCTTCCACTCGGTGCTTTCCTTGGCAATGCGAGCATCTATCCGGAGCCGGTAGTGCAAGTGGTTGTGGCGCTCCTTGTCCCGTGGGTCGGGGTTGCTTGTAGTTAGTCTTGGCTGGTGTGAAGGATTGTGGAGCCGGCCTCTTTCCATGCTTATTAAATCCCGAACTCGAACCCGATCCCACGTGTGTAGTCCTCCTTTTCAAGAAGACCCGTTCCTCCACTCTAATAGCCTTGTCCGTCACCTTAGGCCAAGTGCTCATGTTGGAACCACCCAAAGCATCCTTGATGTCCTCATTGAGCCCTTAATAGAATTGGGATGCCTTATTTTCATCGTCGTTAGCAATGTTTGGAGCATAGCGAGAAAGCCTCTCAAACTCACCAATGTAGTCGGTGACGGTCATCCTCCCTTGCTTGAGGTCTAAGAACTCCCTCAATCTCCGGCTCCTTATAGCCTTGGGAATGAATTTGTTGCGAAATTCCCGGGTAAAGACGTCCCATGTGATCTCCTCGCCCGTAGCCTCCAACTTGACTTGAGTACTCATCCACCAATTATATGCTTGTCCTTAGATCATGGTG
>JBBMKE010428181.1:0-10501 GCA_037834125.1 Lippia alba | reverse complement strand
ATGAGGAGAGAGAAGGTTGGTATAAAGGTGAAGGATATGAGAAGATGCACTTGCAAGGGAGGAGATGGGCTGGAACCAAGAATGGATATAATCCTTCCAAAAATACTGAGTTTAAAGGCTCAATCTTTGATGCTCGACCTACTTTTGAATCCTATGGGGTTCCACATGCTTCTGCTGGTATAATTCTTTCTCTTGAATTACTTGAAAATGAGTTGTGTTTCTGTGTAGTTCTGCTGCAGATTCCTAACTTGTTCATTAGGAAGTTAAGTAAAGGAATGCAAATAGAAAGTATTTGAAGTTGTTTAGGTTAAAGATTTCTGTTGTTGAGATTTTGAGATGAATTGAATGAACACAGATTTGATTAAGGCTGTTCCTGATGAGCACAAGAAGTTTTTGGCTGATTTGGTTTGGGTGCACGAAGAGGTAAACCGTACTTGTCTATCTTCTTTCTTGGATTTGTTTTTTTTCCTGTCTATATGTGATGGGGATAATTACACTGACAAACCCTATATTTTACGTAATTACACAAAGTTCCCCTGATATTTGAAAAACTACGGAACTTCCCATAATTCATGAATTTACACAACATCTAATGCTATATATGATTCATGAATTTTGATGATTTCATCTCTATCAGTTTATGAGTACCCGATCTTTTATGAATTTCCTTTATATTTGGATAAATATTATATGAAGTTTTTGTAGCTTCTCAAAACTTAGGGAAGTTTTTGTAATTATGTTGAACCTTAGGGTGTCGAGTGTAATTATGTCTAATTGATTTGAACATGGCTGAATTGCTGAAATATTATGATAGGATAATGTAAGTATAGAAACCGAAGAAGGATTGCAAAATTGTAGAATGATTGCTGTGCATGCTGGGCTGCAGAAAGGTAAAGGGATTGAAGATCAGCTAAATTATCTAAAAGCCAAAGATACGAGGATTGCTAGGGCTGAAGCTTTCTTTGGAAGAAAAAACGTCTGGAACATACCTGAGGCAAGTGCAACTTTTTCTTTAACTTCATCAAAGTTGTATGTTGCAATATACGTTTCTTAAATTTTGAAATCCTTGTTACAGGAATTGACTAAAACTCCAACTATTGTGGAAAGTGGTCACCATGGAAAGCTCCATGTTGAAGGGTTGAGATTGATTATAGACGAAGGAGGTGGTCAGGAAGATAACCCGGTGGCTGCAATTGTGCTTCCTTCAAAGAAGATAGTGCGCGACACCGACTGATTTGCAAGATCATTTCAGGCTTCCAGTTATGGTGACGACAAATTGGCAACTAAGTTGATCACGAACAACTGTTTTAATTTTGCTGATTGCGAGCATGTTCGTGTTCCATGTTTGCAAATAAGTGGCAAAATATATTCTGGGTTGGCTCATACATCTCGTCTTGAAACTCTTTAGGAGATATTGTTCCTGGAAATTGGAAGTTATCCAAACGTATTTTAAATTTAACAAGCTCAAAATATGCTGAAACTTTCTATTTCTTGCCTTTGGATTTACGTTCCAGTACCGGTCTCCTTTGATAATCTTGCTCCACCACCACATAATTCCCATTTATGATCCAGGGTCCGCCGGATAGAATGGCTATGGCTTTCTCCACATCGTGAACTTTCAGTGTGTAGTGTCCATTGCCAAGATCTATAGGTCAAACTCGCCCTGTAGACACCACATTCCATCGATACATGTTGATAACAAATGAATGTTCATGTTTCTTCCCAAAATGCGTAGGATAATCGCATTGCGCCAGGGTTTGTGTATTTCCTCCCTATAGTCGTCTGCCAAGGTTATTTTCAGGTATGGATACCCCTCAGTGGGTCCGTCGATATGGACTTTAGTCATGTCTGGCAACTTTTCATCGTTGAACTTGAGGTATTCTTCAGATTGTCGTCCCAGAAGTGTTGCTAGGTAAGAGCCTCTGACCTGTGAGTCCTGCAGAGATCCATTGCCTGTATCAGGATCACTTGGTGATTTGAACTTCTTGGTACTTCTTTGTTGAACATCCAAGGTTTTTGATTTGATCAACAAAAAGTGTTGCATGTCCCTTGTATCTAGGAACTTCACTGGAACAAATCATTCCAGCACTCGGCTAAAGTGCTGCACAAGTTTTGAGGGATTAAAATTCATTATTCTTTTAAAAAGTCTTTTTGTGCAGTGTAATGATAATGGTTAATATAATGATAATTAACTCAAAAATATGGTACCAGTCTCAAAATCTGTAATATTTAACTAGAAATCCGATTACATATAAGAACAGGGAAGAAGATAGAGAATTGGGGATTGGAAGATAAAACATAGGCTACAACTTTCTTGAATACAAAGTTACTCCTAACAACCCTTAAATACTTGGATCCCTCACAAAACCTAACTGACTCAGCTCTAACGGCCTCACATGGTCTCGTATGTAGTGTTTGCAGCAGTACCTTTATCCTCCACACCATTGAAATGGTCCCCCTCCATAATAGTAATGTTTGAGAGCTTCTCAACCGTTAGATCATGGGCGCCAATACTGACGGTTGAGATTGTATCAGCATAAGTGACGACAACATCGTTTAACTCTCTCTTTAAATTGGATACTACGGTTTTGAAAGATTCCCATCCAATGATCAACATTTAAGTAGCCATTAGAATTGACTTTAAATGCTTTCATTACATTGCATTCCCCATTTTTGGATCCTTGACCCCAAGGATCAATGTCTGGGAATCTCTTAATGATGGTATTGTAATCCTCCCAAGTGGCCTCCTCTTTCGTAGCATAACTCTAATGCACCAAGATCTGTGCCACAGGTTTATTATCCCTGGGTATAATCCTTCTATCCAAAATAGCTATTGGATAGATCTTAAACACCCCTTCATCACTGACCTCTGGTAATTAAGTACATAGTGAATGTTTCTTCCCATTTTTTTCTTCAATAAAGAAACATGAAAGATGGGATGTATTTGACTGGTCACTGGTAATGCCAATTTATAAGCTACTTGACCCACTTTGTTTATCACCTTGTAAGGACCAAAGTATTTAGGTGCTAGCTTAAGATTTTTTCTTACAAATATGGAAGCTTGTCTGTAAGGTTGAAGTTTGAGGAACACCATATCTCCAATCTGAAAAGACCTTTTAGATCTCTTCTTATCTGCAAAATGCTTGAATCTCTGTTGTGCCTTCTTTAAATTCCTCTTCACTGTTATGTTAAAAGATTCCCTTTCCCTCAGCAAATCCACCACTGCAGGGCTATTTGATTCAGCATAAGAACCTAGTACGGTCTTAGCAGGCTTGTATCCATACAACACTTCAAAGACAGTTAACTTTAAGCTAGAGTGGTAGTTAGTGTTATACCAAAACTCAGCTAAAGATAGCCACCTATTCCACAGTTTTGGTTTAACATGGCACATGCATCTCAAATATGTCTCCAAATATTGATTTACCTTTTCAGATTGACCATCACTCTGTGGATGATAAACAGTGCTCATAGATAAGGTTGTTCCCAAAGCTTTAAACAACTCTTTCCAGAAGATACTGGTGAAGATTTTGTCCCTGTCTAATACAATTGATCAAGGCATCCCATGTAGCTTATACACATTGTCAAGTAAAATCTTAGCTACCTTCTCAACTGTGAAAGGGTGAGATAGTGAAAAGAAAATGTGAATATTTACTGAATCTGTCAACTATCACCAAAATTACATCATTTTCCTCAGATTTGGGTAACCCTTCAATAAAATAAATGGTCAAGCGAGACCAAGATTGGTCTGGTATTGGTAGAGGATGCAACAAACCAGGATATTTGACTGTCTCAGATTTCACCATTTGGCATACATCACATTCCTTCATCCATTTGTCTATGTCGTCCTTTATTTTCTGCCAATAGAACATAGATTTCATGTAACGCCCGAACGCGAGGCTCCACATCTCCCGCACCGAGACCCGACCCGCATATGAAATGGGTAATCCATACATGAATCAAATCACGGCGAACGGGGACTCCACACACTCGTTATACTAGGTGGGTTAACCCTTGAACCAGGTAATAACCAAACATTAATATAAATCAGAGAAATACAAGAGAAAGCGGAAGCATTGAGCTACGAGCTCCAAAAATTCCACATTTACATCTAACATGGCCTTCACAGCCTCAAGATACATAAAGCGTTCGATAAATAAATAAACAAAATATATGAGTGTGTGTACAAAACCCAACATGCTAGACTCAAATGCAAGACTCCCTAGACTTGTATTCTTGCCTAGCACGAACCAAACCTGCAACAAAAGACTAAAACAATACCGGGTTCAATCTAAAAGGGATTGGTGGGTATAAAACAAGGCATAATATATATAGATATCATGGTATTGAAACACATACATGCAAGTTATGATCCCAATTTGAAGTTTTAGAACAATTTCCCAAGTGGGCAAGAAATAGGACATCAAAGGGATCATAAAAATCATTTTCGATTAAACAATAGTTCATTCATGGCCCGACGAGTGGGCGTGTACAATCTCCAACCTTCTCCTCATGTGTAATCATGCATCATTCATTCATGCGTTATCATGCAATCATTCTTTTGTGCTCATATATACGAATCCATTAACATTCGTTCATATACAACTTCTTCCTTCGGGTGATGGACGGGTTTGCAAGACCCGTCCATCCATTCATTATGGTTAGTGGGGTACATGAATCCCCAAAAGCCCAGTTAGCCTTTCCTCGTCAAAACTCTTAACGAGGTCAGTTTTTCCGTAATTGGTTAGGACTAGTATGAGGGATTACCGTCGGCCCTTACCTTTCCAGATAGCCACTCACACTAAGTTTCGGGGCCCGTGTACATTCATGCTCTCGCCAAAACTTTTGGTAGGATATTCAAGAAAATGGTTATACGTTCGAAATCATTTACACGAAAGTGACTTAATACTTATATATATAGATTTTGGCTCAAAACTTTGCACATAAGGAATATGTTGGGTCATAATAGCTATTAGAAGAGAAATCCACCTTACACAAGACCACAAGGGACAATAAGGAGCTCAAAGATCGCCCTCGCCTCCGACAGGACCGGTATCTGTGAAAATAAAGTGAAGTGAAACACATAAGGACCACATATGACGAACGACAACGTCATGCATATGTCATGAGATGCTTATGAGATCAATTAAGTTCATATTGATGCATGCATATACCATTTCAATCATTCTTGAGTAAACAAGTCCATGAACATTGATATCTTACGGTATTCAAATCTTACATGAGTCACATTAACATATAACATGCATAACGTCACAATATACGAATTCATGTAGCATTTAAGTCATGAAAGAATCAAGAAAACTCAACGAGAGGCAAGGAAACGGCAAGAGAAACACTTCAAGATTGTCTTTTAAGTGGACACGACCGTGTCATGTTTTCAAAGGGATTGGACACGACCGTGTTGTAATTTTGAGTGAATTTTCAGCAAAGTTCGAAGGCCTGACATGGCCATGTTGATTTTGTGCTGAATTTGGACATGGCCGTGTCCGATTTTTCTTCAAAATACGGCTGTGCCCGTTTTTAGTTGTAAAGTGACACGGTCGTGTCACTCTGCGTTTTCAACAATGTGCAGCAAACATGGCCCTGTTCCACGCTAAAAAGAAAGGAAAAGATGAAAGCAGCCCTCAAGGTGTTTCTCAAGCAACAACAAAGCATAAAACAAGCATAAACCAACATTCAAACAAGCACAAAACACAATCCAAACCCAAGGAAGCAAGGATGAGATGAATGATCAAATTTCTCCAAAGACCTTCAAACCCTAATTAATGGAAATTCATTAATACATCAACTACCATGCAATACATGCTCAAAAATGTAAAGATGAGATCAAAGTGATCACTTTCATGCATTAAAACAAAAGAAAACATGCTCAAACCCTCAATATATTCAATCTCATACAACCCTTGACCATGTCATGCATATGATAGCTTAAAATAAAGAGGGAGTGATGCCATGAATTAATCCATACTCACATATGCAAGAAAATAAGAGATGAAAGTAGTTGATCAAGGAAGGGGATGATGAATAGTATTAATTTCTTTTTCCTTCTTGGGGTCACGTTTTGGCTCAGATTTTGGGAGGGTTTGGAGTGTTTAATTTGAAATGGAATTAGTAAAGGCTGATGGGGTTATAAGTGAGGGGCAATTAGGCTCAAGCCCCATGTAATTGGGTAAGAACTGAGGGTGTTAAGGTCATTTTAATGGGCAAGGGTCATTTAGGCGCGAGTAAGTTTTCTGGGTTGGTTTCGAGGTTCCAAACGAGTTCCAAATCAAATTCTGAGCACACATACACGTTCATAACTCATAAAACTAACACATATTCGAATTTTACAAAATTCAAAATTCAATAGACATAGTTTCGGCAAGCAAACACATTGATCATTTACATTCAAGTTCAAGTACTTAAAATTCAAAATTCATTCAAATAAATCCAAAAGTTCATAAAGAATATAAATAATACAAAGTAAACAAAGAAATACGCAAATAAGTATAAATTTAAATACGCACATAGTGTCATATAATCTACACCTGTACAGATGAGAATCCGGGGCGTTACATTTCACACGTTGATAAGTGCCATTAATTCCTGATTGTCCCCCTAGTGAAGAATTATGGAGGTTTTGTATGATTCTGTCTCTCAATACTGGATCATTGCCAACACATATTTTTCCATTCCTTCTCAACAGATCACCACTCTAATCATATTCTAGAAATACAGTTCTATCAACAATCTTGGCTTGAATGATTTGAGATAGCAAATTATCTTTAGTATAGGAATCATTGACTTCAAAACCCCATGCTGGAATTACTATTGAAATGTTACAACATTCTATATCAGAATGACTGACCCTAGATAATGTGTCTGGAACTTTATTTTGTAAACCCCTTTTTGTTCTGCACTTCATAATCCAAACCTAATAACTTTGATATCCACTTCTGTTGCAACATTGTCCCAATTCTTAGGTCAAGCATGTGCTTGAGACTTTGTTGATCAGATTTGATAATGAAGTAATTCCCTTGCAAGTAATGTCTCCATTTTTTGACAGTCATAAGTGTTGCCAAAAAATCCTTTTCATACACAGATAGTCCTAACCTAGATTCTTAGCTCCCAAACCTTTGCTGAGAAAGGCAATTGGTCTCCTTTGCTGCATTAATACAACCCCAATACCTACATTGCATGCATCTGTTTCTAAAATAAACCTTTCATTGAAGTCAGGTAATCTCAGAACTGGGGTTGATGAAACTGTTTTCTTCAACTTCTCAAAAGTATCATTTGCAGATTGACTCCATGCAAAGTTATCCTTCTTTAACAGATCAGATAAAGGTTTACTGATCATCCCATAACTTTGTATAAATTTCATATAGTAATCTGTTAGACCTAAGAACCCTCTTAATTATTTGATATTTCTTGGTACTGGCCATTTCAGCATTACTTCAACTTTCCCAGGGTTTGTAGAAACACCATCCTTGGAAATGATGTGTCCCAAATAATCCACACTTTGTAACCCAAAACTGCATTTGCTTCTCTTAGCATACAACTGATGTTGCCTTAAAGCATTCAACATAGTTTGTAGATGGTGCAAATGATCATCCCAACTTTTACTATAAACTAGTATATCATCAAAGAATACTAGTATAAACTTTCTAAGGTAATGGAAGAAAATTTGGTTCATGAGAGATTGGAAGGTTGAGGGAGCATTACACAAGCCAACTGGCATTACCAAGAACTCAAAATGTCCACTGTGAGTCACAAAACTTGTTTTAGACACATCTTTTTCTTTCATTCTGATTTGGAAGTACCCAAACCTTAGATCTATCATGGTAAAGTAACATGCACCATATAATTCATCCAAAAATTCATCTATTATTGGTATAGGGAAAGAATGTTTAATTGTAAGTGTGTTGAGGTACCTGTAGGCTACACACATGTGTCATGACCCATCTTTCTTCTTTACCAGTAAAACTGGGGCTGCAAAGGAACTTTGACTATTCTTAATAATTCCTTCCTTGACCATGTTCTAAATTTGTCTCTCAATCGTCTCTTTTTGCACGTGGGAATACTTGTAGGGAAGCTGTTTCTTAGGAATTGCATCTTGTTTGAGCTCAATTTGATGTTCTATCTCCTTTCTAGGTGGTAAAGACTTTGGTTCAGCAAAAAGATCCTCATATTGATTCAACAACATTTGAAGATCTGGGTTGCTGGTATCTTTGTTATTACTGTCCTCTTGAGGGAACACATATATGGAAAAGATTTGAGCCATATGTTCCTCATTTTCTGCTCTTAACAGTTTCTCCACACTGTTTGTAGTGATTTCTTTCATTTCTTCATCTTTTACAGCTTTGATGTTGACCCTCTTGTCATCTTTTTACACAATGATACTCTTGTCTTTATACTTCAGTTCAACAGGCTCTACACTGTCCAACCAATCACCACCCAAAAGCAAAGCAGTCCATCCCAAATTTAAAACTTTGACAGGGAATGTGAAAGTATGTCCCTGCATTTTCCACTGGAAGTTTGGACAAATGACCCTACTCACCAGTTTTCCTCCACCAGGTATATTAACCCATAGAGGTGTTGTAAGTACTTTCTTACAACTCAGTTTCTTAGCTAAGCTTTCATCCATAAAACAGTCAGTGGCACCACAATCAATCATCATTAAAACCCCCTATTTTCCACAGTTCCATGGATTTTGAAGAGTCTTGGATTGCTATTACCTGAGATTGAATGTATGGAAGTTGTAATGTCATTCTTTTCTTCCAATAGTTTTTCTAAACTCTCAGGCTCTTCATTGTGATCTTCCTCATCACCTTATTCCATATCCTCAGGAGCAATGACAAATATTTATTTATGAGTGCATTTATATCCTGGTGAATAAACTTCATCAAAATTGTAACACAAGTTATTTTTTTCTCCTGGCTCTCATCTCAGAGGCAGTTAATAATCTCCTCATTGGCTTCTGATTTTTATCCCACTGTTTTCCCTTATTTCCATGATTCCAAGATTTTGTGGCTGTATTTGACCCTATTTGTTTGTTGTATAACTAATTAGTAATGTGATTACTCTTCTCTAAGAGACCAGCTTTTAATGCATCAACAATCATCTCGTGATTCTTAGCATGACAAATAGACTCTTCAACACCTTGGGGTTTAGATGTGAAAACAGATCCTCTTATCTCAGGTTTTAGACCACAAACAAAGGCTGCTGTAAAATACTCCTCAGTCATGTTGTTTTGGAATAGCAACACTTGTGATCTAATTCTTCAAATTGAATTGCATACTTCTCTACTGATCCAGTTTGCCTTAATTTGTGAAACTCTCCTATAATCACCTTTTTATCCCCACTTCAAAACAATTTAATATCTCATTTACAAATTGTTCCCAACTCAAATAACCCTTAGATTCCACTATTCCCTGCAACCAAATTTCAGCTATCCCTATTAAATACATGGAAGCAATATGTAGTTTTTCATGATTTGGAGTAGTGATAAGTTGGAAATAGCGTTGTGCTTTCCTAATCCATGATCTTGGGTTAGATCCATCAAATACTGGAAAATCAACATGTTTATGAGATGTCAATGTTCTTTGTGTCTCCATGGATTGCTTCTCTACATTGACTACGTTGTTAGATGCAGAACCCAACTCCAATCCGTTTGATGTAGTAAGACCATCTCCTAACACGGATTTACCCCTGTTGTATGTTAGGAATAGTGCCCTAGAAAGCTTGTATTCTTTGGGACTTTTCCTATGTCACAGAAAATCTTTGAATAATATACGAATGATTGTAATCATAGGCGAACACTTCTTATGTGTCATTAAGTGTTTTGATTATTTTCATTATGTACGCATGTTTAGAACTCCCCAAATCCGATGAGACCATTAAGAACTTTATCCTTATGGGAAGGACACATGAAACAAGTTCTTAAATCCATAGGCGAAGATTAGAAACCTCTCCGAGTCAATGGGCCCAACAGACAGTGGGAGTGTTGACTTTGCCTCTGTTGAGACTTGCTTGTGTAGTTATGTCCTTAAGAAGGATCACCCAGTTTCATGGGGTGATAAGTGCATACGTTGATGCATTCATAATACATAAGGGTGATACTTATAATAACTTCATCACTGAGAGTGCCCCGCGTGAGAACATTCCTAAATGGGAAAGGAAATTTCCAGAAACTTCCAGATTAGAAAATATCTCACATGTCAATGACGTGAGGAATTAATCTTTAGACTTGAGATTCATCATTTTCTCATATGAGCTAACTCTGTAGTCTTTGATATAAGCTCAAAAGGGTTCAACATACAGAAACCTGAATTACGACCTATGTTGGGATTACACAAGTGGCATATCAGAATTGTTGGAATCAATAAAGGACTTACACTTGCTGTAGGCAAGATGATCTCTTATTACATAAGTGATTCATATTCCATCCCTAAAATCCTTGCGCAAGGTGGATAGATCAAGACATCAAGAAAATGGAGTTTTCTTG
>JBBMKE010428162.1:0-10501 GCA_037834125.1 Lippia alba | reverse complement strand
ATAATATATATACGTGTATTTTATATTTTATATAATATATGTATTACAATAATATATGTATATTATATTTTATAATACACACACTATATGATACACGTAAATACATATTATATATATATAAAATATATATATATATATATATAATATGTGACAAAATATATATTATTAATACAAGTATACATAATATATAATATAAAATACGCACATGTATTAAAATAGATATAACAAAATGCATATTATAAATTAAAATATATAATATTTATGTGTATTACATATTAATAAAATAAATATATAGTATATGAAATTAATGGATGAAATTAATATATATATAGTATATGAAATTAATACATATATAGTATATAGACAAAAAAAACTAACGGATGAACAGTGACTTCTGTCAATTATTTGACGGAAGTCCTGAAAAAACGAAAAATGAAATATTATGGGATCAAAAAAACGACTTCGCAAAACCATGGTACTAAAAATCAAAAAGGTATATTAGTATGGGACTTAAAAAACAATTTGCTCTAATAGAATTTTAAGAGCTCAAAATGTTGGTGGTCAGATTGATGACTAAAAAGATATTTTGAAATTTTTTCATTTTGCTACTATTCATAGTATAGTTAAGGGGCAAGATAATTATTAGGATCAAATATTTATAAAAACTTATTCTAAACTCCCAAGTATGAAAACGTATGTTTTAGATTAGTTTTTTTTATTTGTCTGAAATGAAGCACGACCCACGCAAGGGTCACAGACCACTAACCAAAGTCATCACACTCCTCCGATCCCTCCCAAAGCATTATCCTATCTTCAATCAGATGCCCTTTATGGGCAAGCTTGTCCACATCAGAGTTTCGTGTCCGAGGAATATGGCTCAGAGTAGCCTCCCACGACATTCTAAGCAGACTTCGACAGTCCAGAATCAAGTTTCTCAAGGGATGATCTTCAAAAATCAGCTTTGTTAATGAGCTTCACAACTGCTTCAGAGTCAATATCCACATCCAACTTCCGATACCTCCGTTCCCAAGAAAGACGAAGCCCTTCTCTCAACCCCAACAACTTAGCCAAAGTGATCAAGACTTCTCCAAGCTTCATAGCATACGCAAAGAGACATGTCTCCACGTGAGTTCTAGAAAGCCCTCGGGAGGCTGCCTATTTATTATGCTGATATAAACTCCCATCTGAGTTTAATTTGATCCGTTCCGGAGACGGGGCGAGCCAAGGCAACATAGGTTTCGGCCTTAAGTTCTTAGCTGCCACCTACCCCATCGAAAGCCTCAGTTCTCCAGCCAGGCTCTTAATTTTCCTAACCACCAGCCATTCCGGTTCCCTCACCTGCTAGTAGTACCAAGTGTTACGAGCTTTCCAAAGTTCCCAAAAAATGGCAATCATCATTTAACTCCAGCTACATCTGGGCTCAATTAGATTCGGCAGATCAAGTTTAGCTAACTCAATAATCCAGTTAGGACCATTCAGATCTAACACCCGCTGCCAATTTGAATTGCTCAGAATCTTTGCACCTGTCGCTTTAGAGAACGGGCAGTTCCTCACGATGTAGGGACTTTGTAAGTAGCCTATCCTGACAACCCAACCACATGAACATTTTGAATTTCTGTGGATACTTAGTTCCCCAAATCCAATGTAAGTTTACTCCATTATCGGCACATGGTTCCATAAGAGCATCATATCCCGACTTGCACGTAAATTTGCCATCTTGAGTTCCCCCCCATATCAGTTGATCCTCGTTAACTCTCAACGGTATTGGAACGCTAAGGATTTCTTTGCTGACTTCTTCCATAAGAGGCGTTTTAATAGAGCTTAACTTTCATTTCAAGTCTTGCCCCATGATATCTGCACCTTAAGGTCGACTTCCTGCTCGTGAATCGATTCTTGAAGTCTACCCATAATCGGCCCCCCCTTCAACCACCCATCACGCCATAAATTCACCCTATCCCTAGTTCCAACTCACCACTGTACCATCGATTTGACCGCTTGGAACCCTTTCACAATTCCTTTGCAATTTCAGGAGTGGATGGGTTTTAGATTGTGATCCAAGAAGCTACCCCCTTCAAGTACTTCTTTCGAAAGATCTGATTCTACTTTGTTGTGTCCCCCTGGAAGAAGAAGTTGAGACACCATCGTGTCTCAGTACAGAAGCTGAAGGATTTTTTTAGACGCGAGGAGACACAGTTGTGTCTCCTCGCAAGAGCAAACCGAGACACCGTCTTGTCTCGGTATAGAGAGTGCAGCCTGGGGCATGATGGGGAGACACCGTCGTGTCTCCCGGAAGGCAGAAGTTATGTCACTATCGTGGCAGCTTATAAAAATGTAAAGGAGATTTCTCCAGACACGTCGGTGGCGAGATTGCTGAAGAAACGAGACACGGTCGTTGTAACGCCCCAATTTTCTGAATCGTAAAATCAAGAAATATTCTGAAAAGAAAATTTGATTAGATGGCATATTGTCTACACTATTCGAGTCTATAATCGTCAATTTAATGTTGTCGCGGTGATCTCTATCTACATTCAAACTATCCGTGACACCTCTACCCCCTCGGATTCCAAATTCAGGTAAAAGCGACACGTGTGCGTTTGAGAGAACTAATAATTAATTAATCTAATCACATATACTTGGTAAACTTATAACATTTTCATACCTTAGATATAATTATAATTATGTGAAATATGTGAAATTGTGAAACTGATCAACATTTATAATTGATCAACATTTATATTTAATTATCGAACGTGACGTGAGTGCATGAATGTCTTTACTTGATCATTTTTATAAACTTTGAGGACCTAAATGCATGGGAATTATGGACTTATATGATCATGAATTGTTAAATATGAACTTGAGCTTAATACTTAAAGGTGAAGGGGCTTAGTTGCAATTTGGCATGAAAGCAATTCTTATATGCAGAGAAAGCTTGTAGCATTTCCATTTCAACATTCATACATACATTTGCTTCCTTCTCTCTCTCGGTTCTTCATCCAAACATCAAGCAAGATTAAGGGTTTCATTAATCAAGCATATCTAGAGTGAAATTTGGCATTGGAAGCATCAAGAATCATCACCTTCATCATTTTCATCTTCCTTCTTCCATTCTTGGAGGTATTTGATCATATAGGTGCATATTCATGAATCCATGAGTGAAGCTAGGGTTATGATTTCTTGGATTTAGTTGATGATTGTTTGTTGGAAGCATGTTTAAGAGTTTAGGGATTGAATTTCATGGTTGATTCTTGCATATTTTGATGAAATGATCATGATTTATATGAATGCATATTTGGGGGTGTAATGCTCTATCATTAAGGGTGTTACAGTCGTGGCACGTGTCGGTGAGAGAGTTTTGACAGTTGCTAATTGGACGCATGGGGTTCATATTTGCGATCGACTTTTTTCTAAGGTATTTCGGAGGATTTCGAGAAGACGAGAGGATCGACTACTTCAAACAATTTAGTTTAATTTCGGGTTTATTTATCATTTTCTTGATCAAACTAATTCCGTTATTCGTAAATTCATATAGGCGCGGAGCTAATTAAGGCCAAGAGGGGGGGCTGAAGCCCCCTCTCCCACCCCCCACCCCACTAATCCATCAAGATGGATTTTTAATATATATATATAACTCAAGTTTTGTTCAAATATGAAAATAATTATAAGTGTGAACTTTTTGTTGTGATGCGTCGAATACTTCACAAAAAAATCAATATATTGTATATTTATGTAAGAAAAAATTAATGAAAAATCAATGCTATTGTATATTTATATAAGGAAAAAACAGTGTAATGTGTATTATTGCATAGATAATATATCGTATAATATTAGATAGATAAAAGATATCATATCGCATAGCTAATTCTAATCAAAACCTAACTCTGTCAAATTAATATCACAAAAATTCTAATTTTCAATACATATTATTTTAATAAAATATGGTGAATTCGTTTTTTAATTTTAAATATGAAACACATAAAAAAAATTATTCAGCTGTTTATATTTTAGCTTACCTATAATTTATTGAAAAGATTAATTACTACACTCGATAATAGATATTATAATCCCGAAAAACAAATTTAGTTTTTTTTTAAATAAGGGACCATATTAGTACCTGTAGGTGAAGACTTTAGTTTGAGAAAACATTGTGGGAGCGAATTGAAGGAAACACGAATCGTCGAAAACAGTTTTATCTATGAGTTTTAGTGCCTTTAATCAATTTCAAGTTATTATTATTTTTTTAATATATTGAGACAATGGAATTTTCAGCCCCCGCTAATAAAAAAAACCTGGATCCACCCCTAGATTCATAGATTTGATATTTAGGCATTTTTTCTTTAATTGGCCGAATGTTTATGAGTTCGCTTTTGAAGTTTTGTTTAGACATTATGAGTTTTAGTTTAATTAATGCAATTCTCTTTAGTTTTATGGTTTTTGATCAAAGCATGAGTAGTTACATACCTAGGGCTAGGGGAGTGATGATTAATGCATGATAGGTGTTTGATAATATGCTTGAATGACTTGTGCTAATTCTTAATTGTGAAAATTGATTGAATTTGAGTGCAACGGTTTGGCCAACCTTAGCATAATCTAGGGTTACCTAATTATCAAAAGATTAAGGGTAATTGTGATTGTTTTCATAACTAGTGAATTTAGGAATTAAAGAAATTTGGTTTCAAATTCATTCAACATGTAATTCTTGTTCAATGCCGAGCTGCTAGAATTAGAATTGCACTAATTTTGATCGAATTGGTTAAGTTAATTCTTTTTTATTGTGAGAACAACACTAAAAGTGATTTAACACTCGTTTATACTTTGAGAGAGGATAATATGAAATTAAGTGATTAGATTGTAGAATTACACTTGGTAAATGAGCATTGCATTAATTCTATGATTGCATTGATTGTTACTCCCTATCCTGTTTAGTCTATTAATTCTTAATTCGCGATTCGAAGTCTTGTTATTTGTTAGTTTTAGTTAATTGTTGAATTAAATTTCGTAAAAATTAGTAAACCAACTTGAATTCGTTTGGTCTCTAGATTAGAAAGAGGTATTGAGTGGTGATTGATTTCCCTTCCTTGTGGGGATGATCCTATTGTGCTACGCGTATATTACGGTGTATACTTGCGTGATTGGTTTTTAAACTAAAAACACAACAAGTTTTTGCATCATTACCAGGGAAGGCGTTTTAAATCAATATTACTTAAATATTTTGATCTAGTGCTTTAGATAATTACTTTTCTTTGTGTTCTTAGTCTTTTGTCATTGTGGAATTGAACTGGCGATTTTTCTTTTCCTTTGCGCATGTTCACGGTGCATGTGACGATCTCAAAATTTGAAATTAGTACCTTATAATCCGGAAACTGAAAGAACACCGAGTACAATTAGGAGGAAGCGAAAGCAAGACAAGAAATCAAATACCAAACCGATGCGTTGAATTGCTTTCACTATTATGTTATTGATGCGTTGTTTGTTCTCGTTTCGCGCTCTGAGTTTGTCTTAGCTCCGACTAACATAATGAATTTGTTTGTCTCCCGTTCGCTATAACTTGAACTTGTGTACGAATTTCCATTTTATATTCAAGTTCAGATCTTAGTGCGGAAAATATGGTGCACCACGTGGGGGGTGCTACACAAGGGGAGGGTTTTCTATGTGGCCCTAAAGGGATTGCAAATGGGGTATAATGATACAACATCAATTTTAACCCTAAGAACATTTAGTTTTTGTTCTTATATTTTATATTATTAAAAAAACGGACGGGGATTCGGAATCCCGTCAAAAATATTTAATGTTATTTTAAAATTTTACATGTAAAAAAAAGCGACGCTATTCTGTCGAATATATTTAATATTTATTTATTATATAGATATATTTTATTTTTATTTTTATTTTTTGTTTAATAAAAAATTACATTATTTAAAATTTATATATATATTGATTTTAATATATACATTTTAAAAAACCAACGGACCTGTCTGAATAATTTACTATAACTTTTGAAATTTTATATTTTAAAATATTGACGGGATTTCCCTCGGAATTCCGTCTGAAATATTTAATATTATTTTTAAAATTTTATATTTTAAAAAATCCGAGGGATACTGAGGGGAATCCAGTCGAAATTATTTATTATTTATTTTAAAAAAAAGGTCGGAAATCCCTCAGATTTATCGATGACATTCCAACGGAGAGTTTCCCTCGGAATTTTCTTGGTTCCTCACCCATATCATGGAGGTCAAAGAAACAAACAATGGTCTCCTGCTCTTTGATGATGTAGAATATCGAGCTATGATGACTACCATAAGTGAAGTCATTTGACTCTTAAGGTTACTACTATATTTATATGTGAATAACTCCGAAACTTTCGCTCTATTTTGTGATAATTGAGTACCTCTTCACATTCCAACAAATCCCTTTTTCACCAATAAATGACATGCATATTGAGATCGATTGTCATTTCACTCAAGAACATATTCAATTTGGAATCATTACACATTTTTTCATCCGTAATCAGTTTAACAGGCATATTCACTAAAAGACTTGGGTATGGTTGATTTCTTGAGTGACTAGTCAAATGGTGGTCTCGAATCTCCATCCTTCAATTTGAAGGGGAATATTGGAAAATACTGTATACATGGCAAATCACTTTGATTGATTTGTAGCTAATCTTATGACATGATTGATTGGTGTGCATTATTTTATTTTATTTTATTTTATTTTCGTTTTCTTCCTTGTTTACATGTATATCTGTTCATTGTATAGAAAATGTATTATGCAATACAAAATATTTTTCCCAATCTTTTACAATTTGATATCCGCAGCTAATTAGTAATTACCCATATATATTAAGGTAATGTGATGAATCAAACAAACATAACGAAAAGGTTCTTGAAGCACGATTAAAGCTTGAACATTTATGCAAATGGTGTTTGCAAAATATTAGTCGTGACTCGTGACTCTGTGAGTTTTTCGTATAGTATCGAGAATCTACTTATGTTATATTCTTATCCATTTCATGAAATCAATTAAGGAACATAATTGGGTCAACTTTGGCTAAAATCAAAAGTTATTAGCTGATGATTGCATTATACATAGATTCATACATTGTCGTGCAATTCAGATAGAGTAACAATCACAGGAAAAATTCAATAAAACTCACAATAATATCAAGTAAAACTTCATCTAAATTATTTTCCCTACTTTATTTAATCATTTAACCAATAGTCCATGATTGTTCAACACCTAAGTATCCGAAACAACGCTAGCCACTTTTTGGAGGTTCTCCTTTTTCGTCCTCTACTCTTGTGTTGAGTGCTTCCTTCTCTCACAATTCCGTCTCCAGAAATAGCAATTTCCTACAAGACGTGTAGTGAACAAACAATTACATTCGTTGAATATTTTCTCACATTTTAGAACTACTAAATTAAGAAATGCACTACTTGCCATTAAGTCAAATTTATTTAGATGAGAGTTTTACCGATTCTCAACATAAATTTTCAATTATAAGTGTTGTGTAATTAATAAAATAAAATACTACGACTGTCGAATGTAATTCTTTGAAATTACGAAACCAGTAATTTGAAGTCAAATTTGAATCAAATTTGTTATCTCATACAACAGGTTATTTTTATAGCACTATAATTAATTTACAAATTTAACAAAAATAGCCAAATAGTAATAAATTCGCTTTTAATAACATGTCAAGTACTTATAATAGCTTGCCCGTACAGCCCTGTCTGCTGTCTTAAGTATTTTCAAAGAATTGGAAGGATATTGAAATTAATTAGCATTTTGTAAAGGTGCATAAAAGGAGTGTCGTTTGTTAAAAAATCTTGAAAATGTCCTTCAATTATGGATGTGTCATGTCATATCAATTTCTGTATAAATGGATCATTAGGAGATTGTCTAAATTAACACTACAGTAATGTGAACAAAATTAAAAAAAAAAAAAGACAAATTAAACTTTACTTGAATGGTTGGAGGATCTTTCCCGTTTATTTCAGAAATTTGAACTGTTGAAGAGCTCGACTTGGATATGTTCCCTTCATCCATCTCTAGACTCAACTGCATGGGAAACAATTGAACTTAAAGTCAACAACAATTTGAGGAAAAAACTGTATATGTAACATTTCAGATTATTTATGAGTTTTTTTTTATAATCATCCCTGTGATATACCTAATTAGCACTTCAAATCCTGTGATTTAAAATGTCTTAAATCTAACCCTATGATTGTATTAAATTAGCACTCAAAATTCTATAGTTGTGTTGTTGTCACGACCGTAGGGTTTTGAGTGTTAAGTTAGTACCAATTTAATACAATCATAGGGTTCTTTTTTAGACATTTCAAATCATAAGATTCGGAATATAATGCTAATTAGGTATATCACAGAGTTTTTGGTACAATAAACTCGATTATTTATTGGTTTCCAAATTAATAAACCTTGCTCAAAGAACACTAAGTTAAGCATAAATTTCCCATTATAAAGAAAACATATAGACAGAGTATATAGCGAAAACATTTTAACATTTAGCTAAGTATTCACGTTTGAACTTTGAAGCAAAACCTGCAAAACTCTGTTCTCAAGAATGGTGAGACGGTCAATAATTGTGCCTTTATTTCGGACTTCCTCTAGAGCTAAGGATATATACTTGCACTCTTTGTTGTTTTCCGTTGCAGCTGCACCACAATTGTTAACACAAACACCACTTCTTGACAAGCTATGCTTTTCCTCTAAAAGCTGAAGCTGCATTGTTAACACAATTTTCCCCAACTTTACTCAAAATCAAAGTCAAATTCCACAAAACTTTACTCAAAAATGAAAAGAAAATTACCACACGATCGAGACGATCCAATCGGGGCATTACCGGCATGAAAGAAGTGGTTTCTTGATTTTCCCCGGCTCCCATTGTTATGACAATATGTCTTCAAGATTAAGACAATTCTTCTTCTTCTTCTTGGTCTTTTTAGTTTCTTTGGATCTTGGATGATGAGAAAAAGGAGATGGAGATACGATCATTTTAATATATGAGATTATCGCAATTGGTAATAATTCACAACTAACTATGCCCATACGTTGGTTGTCATTATTTACATTTATAGTTTATTTAATAGTCATATGTATCACAATAATATCGCGTATCTTAACTGCGATTCAATGGCAAATTCAGTTCTTTTATTAGATTTGTCGGACAGATATTATAAGAAATCCTTACTCAAACGGGGACATTATTTACTTAGCTTGGTCAAAATTATTTTGCTGTTTTTTTCTCTTTTTATTTTTCCAAAAATTGATAAGAAAAACCATAATGATTGGATCGTATTCGTCTACTTTACGAAGACATCTTGGAAGATCTTTTAAATATTGTTAGTTGACTGAATTCATAATCGAATTTTTTGCACGGATACTCATGTGTTATGCCTAATTAACATTTCAAACTCTATAATTTAAAAATTTTTAAAGAAAACCCTATGATTATATAAATTAGCATTGAAAACCCTGTGATTGTATTAAAGTTAGCACCCAAATCCTACAACCACGGTTGTGGGGTTTGAAATGCTAATTGAGTACTAATTTATTACAATCACAGGGTTCTCTTTGAGAATTTTCAAATTACAGGATTATGAGTGCTAACTAGGTATATCACAAGGTTTTTGGTGCAATTAACTCACTCATAATCTTGATGTAGATTAGGGGTGGGTTCGGGATGAGGAGTTCGGGTTTCGGGAAGTTCGGGATCGGGGTGAAATTTTGGGTACCCGAGCCCGTCCCAAAAATGTCGGGTACCCGACAAGTTGGGGAGTTCGGGATTCCGGACGGGCTCGGGGAGCCCGTATAATTTCCTTTTTTTTTTAATTTTCAAATTCATAAAATTTCACAGTTGACAGTTCTTATCTTGAAAGAAAAAAACAAAAATAAAAATTTGTCTTCATATATGGCATATCACTTATGAAAACGTGTTAGGTTAATAGTACAAAATGTAATAATTAAAAATGTAGCCAACTCACAATTTACAAATGATAAATTTCTATTACAATTTCAACTCTTCTTCTATACACAGAATATATGTATCTATATATTCTGCCACAACCAAACTTCTTCATTATGCACCAATCATCTGAGATTGGTATCTACTGATATTGTACACCAATCGTTCGTAAATCATATGGTAATTGAAAAAATTCAACAATTATGAAATTAGGACAAAAAAGGTAAAAACTTGCCTCAAATTTTGGAATTAGGGCCAAAAGTTGGGATTGGGCATTTGGCTATCTGCTCATGCGTGGGCGGTGCGGTGGGTGGTGGCTGACGGTAGGGCTGTAAACGGATACTAAACGGAGCGGATGTGCAGTATCTGTATCTAAATTCGTTTAGTACATCCGCTATCCGAATTCGAATCCGTTATCCGACGGATAATGAAAATATTATCCGTATCCTTATCCGTTGGATATTATCCGGATATCGGATTATCCGAATCCGTGAGGATATCCGATAATATGAA
>JBBMKE010428152.1:0-10502 GCA_037834125.1 Lippia alba | reverse complement strand
TCTTCTTAGTGTAGGTCGAGTTGCATATCATTTGTATTTTATTTTGACTACTCTTATGCTAGTACGTATTTGAACTCAAGCATGTATATTATGAAGACTCTTGAATACTTGTATCTATTTTGGGCTTGATGCCATTGTGAATATGATTATACGTTTCTATGATAGCTCCGTTTGATCCTGTTTAGCTTCCGCATGTATTCTTTATTATTTGCGCATTCTGTTTAGGGTCTAGCCCCGCTTAGCCTAGTGTGTGCGTGTCTACGTCTCCGTTCGCTCGGGTTTAGGCTCATTTATAGAAGTAAATTTCGTATGTGAGTTTGGGCTCGGGTGCGGGGGATGTGGATGGCCCACGCTAGGGCGTCACAAAACCAAAGTCCATTAAATAATTAACACATTAATTACTTAATATACAAACAATTATAACGCACGTCACATGTGTCCATAAGGGCTCATGTCACGCACATGACCCACACATGTGGTTTCACACGTGTGGAGCCTTCTATTATCGATTAACTCGTTTAATCGATTCAAAGCTTTAACTCACGTGACCAGGTTGTTGTGTATGATGTTCTAGGTTCTTTATTCAATTACCAATGTCCCTAATTAATTAATCATTGCACAGATTAAACGACCACATTCTAGTGACAGGTGTTTAACCCCTACCTGAATAAGAATGTCTTGATTCGACAGAACCTTTAAGTCATTGATTCATATGAGATACAATCCTCCTACATCTCATCTCTTAACCAAGATCTAAGGCATGGGAATAATTAGAACCCTAATAATCTTAGTCTTAAAGGTAAGTGCATTTCCTATCCATTTGATCTCAATCTAAAAAACTTTTTCTTGATGTCTTCATCACTGCCCTGGCTAAGGACTCCATATGGCATATGAATGACTTATATAATAAGAGGTCATCTTGCTAATGCAAGTGTAGATCCTTTCTTGATTCTCATTTACTTTTGTGAACCACTTGTGCAGCCCTAGCATAAGCCTTGAATCTGTTGTCATAGTTGACACCATTTAAAACTTATTATACATAAGACAGCAGAGCTAACTCACAATGTAACAAGGGAACCTCAAGTCTAAAGATCACTTAATCACATCAATAACTCGTGAGATATTTCCTAATCTGGAAGTTTTCATTTCTTGAAATAGAAACTTCCTTTCCCATTTAGGAATCTTCTCACACGGGGCACCTCAGTGTACCTACTTTGACAAGTAAGCAGCCCCATGTATCACGCACGTATCAACTGTGACACCCCGAATCTTCAACGTACGTCTCAACGACAATCAAAGGTAAGTTCTTTTCCTTTAGTGTTTAAATTAAGAATTATGTGACTTATATGTAAACTTAATTTGATATGTTAATTAATCGGATTAATTATGATAAATGGTTAATTTAAATTATTACGTACGTAAACCTCAGCCGTTTAATCTAATTCAAGTTTATTTCATGTAATAACTTCTAAAATCGATTTTTAATACTTTACATTATTCAACTTACTTAATTTGAATTTATTCGAATTCTCTATAAATTATTTGTCAACTAATTATTTATAAGACATCGTTAATTGTACGAAAGGTTCTCTAAAATTAAATTTGATTAAACACTAATTGGTAAATTCTTTCTCGTTTAATTCGTAAAATTTATTTGGAATTGTATGTTTATTTTATTGTACTCTGGTTTTATTTTACGTATTTTTGACACATCGGGTTTCGGTTAGGTATACGAGATCATCTTGGACCGATCATAATCCTTTTTCCTCTTTCTCTCTTCTCTCTATCCTCTCCCACTCTCTCTCCTGCGGGTGATGTTTGCGTCTTCGGTTAGGAGTTAATAACTCAATCGTTTCACGTCAGAATTCGACAAATTAATAATTCATTTTGAAGATCTCGACGAGACCTACGCAAGAGTCCCAATTTCACGGCCTAAAAATGATTGATTGAGGAGATATTCTTGATTTTCAGCAGGGGCTGGCGGCGGTGTCGGACCATCGCGTCTTTGCCGGCGATTTGAGGTATCTTCCGGCAATCTCCTTGGGATACGATCCCGAAGCTTGAAAGACAACTCATCAGCGCAACTTTCAGGATAAACGGCATGGCAATCAGCGGTGGCACAGAGGCACATGCGCCACCCGATATCAGCATCGGCGAGCATCAGCAACTGACGGAGCTTTCGTCGGCGATTTGAGGGACTTCCCGACGTCCATTTGTGGCGGCCAAGGGCAGATTTGAAGCGTCTTAAGGCGGTGCACCGTTCTGGTTTGGTGGCGCCGCTAATGGAGTGGCGGTGAGGGCCCACGCGCCGCACGAAGTCATGGCGCGGCGGCGCGGTCACTTTAGCGGCTGCGTTTGGCAGTCTCCGGCACTTTTCTCTAACGAGGGGGTACCTTTCTCGGACGTCTTCGACGTGCTGATTCCATTTCCGGCCTCGGATTGAGCTAAAAATGGCTGGAGATATGAGTTTTCCAGCATTGAAGATGACGCAATTGAGGTTCTAAATGGGGGAGTTTTCCGATAACTTTTTCCAGCGAAATTGATAGGGGTTTCGAAGAGCTCATCACGGGTAAGCCAATGCTTTTTGCAGATTTGATTTTCGTTCATCTGATTGAAAGTAATTTGGATTTGAAGTTTTGGGGTTTTCGTGTTGTTGGATTTGAAATTTGCAAAGATTAGCTTGGAATTTTCAGAAATTGATCGAGGATTTGGAACGAGGGCAACATCTACTCACTTGGGTGAATTTTTGGGATTTTTCCGGCACGTTTCACCGGCGGTCGATCGGCGGTAGACAGCTTTTTCGGCAGCTCCGGTGGCGGCATTTCGGCGGCTCTCAGACAGCTTGTCCGTCTTTTTGTCTACTCATACCCGCTGAGTTTTTTAAGTATGATTTGTTAAAGGTTATAAAACGGGGATAGATTTCTAAAGTAAGATAAAATATGAATCTTTTGAATACGTATGTTTGAATGTGATTTGAATCCAACTTGAATTGAAATGATTTGGTAAGATTTGATCTGAATCCGTTTGATTTGTGATTTTGAATCCATTAAGATTTAATTTCTTTTGTTTTGATTTGAATCTCTATATATACGTATCACGACCAAATATTTGGTGTGCAAAAACTATCCCCGAGTTCATGAACCATGCGTGTGCTTGAAATGTGCTTTGCTCCTTTATATATGTAGCGTGTGTGGGTAGCCCCTCACTCAGTCAAGTTGTAAGGTTGACCCCTCTCCCTCCCCAACTTTTTAGTGTGCAGGACTCACGTGGAGTTTCAGGCAAGGCGGAGTTGAGTCGGTCGGTCAGAGTTAGAGAGTCTCTGCATTTGCATTTGTTTTATTTTGAATTCGACTTGTAAGATATCTATTTAGATTCTAATGTATTTGGATACATTTGCATTTTTATTTGAATTGCCCTTGCCGGGCTTGTGTATGCATTTAAAAGAGGCCTGAGGAGCCCAAGTTTGCTTGTGGATCGAGTGTTTAATTTCTACAGGCCCGTGGCCAATATATGTGTGTGATTTTAGTCTTTAGCAGTGATTAGTTTTTATTTGACAGGGTCTACGTCCCGCCTAGCTTAGGGGGTTATTTTGTTTGTCTCCCGTTTGCTACGGTTTGATCCGAGTGCGGATTCTCCATTTCGTTACTCGGGTCGGGCCTTAGTACGGGGGATGTGGTGCCTCACGTACGGAGTGCTACACATACGCGCTTAAAACACATTTAGGGTTGTAGGTCATAATAACTAAAAGAAACAAACCTCAGCTTGACTATCACACCGAAAAAGAGAACCGCCTCCTCAACACCGAACAAACCTAAGAACAAAACAGAAGGCAAAAGATGGACTTAGACTCACAATGAACCAATTAAATGCTCGGCATATGCATATGAATGCAAATGATGCATAACAAATGCAACAAGAATGAGCTTAGATCAAACGTAACTAGCTTAAGTCATATTGAGGCACAAATTGTATATTCACGTTAAACAAGCTCATGAACTTCATACAACACTCATAAAAGATCATAAAACATATTCACAATGCATACGCCTCACACAAGAAGCAAGTAAGTCACATTCAAAGCATACAAACAAAGTATGAAATCATTCAAGTGCATACGTGAGCATATAACGCACATTCATTAACATATTGTACAGAAAAGCATCAAATTCACACAATAACTTCATAACAATGCACATAATACATATTTCACGTTGGCATAATATACAATTCATAAGCGAATAAGAAGAAGGTATTTAGAAGACACAAAATAAAGCACGAAAGTCATTTACGTTCAAAATTCATACAAAACGTATCAAACAATTTCATAAACATAACTATGGTTAAAGACACATAATTAAACATTTAAATAACACTTAGAGATCATGTTTCATGCATCTAAATTCAATAAAATCCACATAATAGCATGCAAACCTCAATTTATGATATAAAACATTGGAAAATAAGTAAAAGAAATGTATAAAACACAAGAACGAGCAAAGAAACGAAAACGAGGAGAAAATACAAAAAGGCACCAGCAAATATTCCCCTCCCCCCCGGGGGAAATTGGAACTAGAGATTTCCCCTCCCGGGGAAATCCCCACTGCCACAAAGAAAACCAT
This sequence comes from Lippia alba, assembly GCA_037834125.1. Taxonomy (NCBI): domain Eukaryota; kingdom Viridiplantae; phylum Streptophyta; class Magnoliopsida; order Lamiales; family Verbenaceae; genus Lippia; species Lippia alba. Next base: position 5,883 of record JBBMKE010428152.1, on the reverse strand, counting down.
TTCCCCTCCCGGGGAAATTCATGGACAAAATCTCCCCGGACAAGGAAATCGCCATGCGCGAAAAAAAACACAGCAACCCCTGCGTCCTCCAGCCCTAAACACCCCAAAACACCCCAAAACACCTCCACACTCAAACCAACACACATTACAAATTTATGCATCAAATATTCAAAGATTCATGCCTTAAATCATGCCGAAACCGAAGCTAAAGTGAGAGAAATGCAAGAGATGCACACATATTCATCTTCTTCAAGTTTTCAAGCAAAGTTCATCAATGGTTGTTTCTTACACAGCCATAATACAAGAAATTCATGCATATAATCAACAATATGAGGGTATTAGGAACTTAGAACTAGCTTCAAAGCAAGAAATGATGAAAAGATGAGCAAGAAATCATCAATGGAGGCAAAGTGTTACACTATTCACGTGCTTGAGAATTATGTATGCAAACATGAATCAAATTCAAAAAATCAAGACTTGAAAGAAATCTAGGAAGATGTAGGATCCAAAAATGAGTTTACCTCTTGAATTACACGCGCAGTGGAGGTCGAACGAGCAAGAAATCGAAGGTCAATAGTGTTTGGCCCTTTTCCTTCTTCTTCCTCTCTTCCACTTCGGTTTCCCCTTATTTTTCCCTTTCTTTTTTGCTGAACGAAATAAGTGAGAAATGGGGGTGAAAAAGGGTTAAAATAGGGTTAAGTAGGCCAAAAAATGGGTCTATTTGGTTAAGAAACGGGTCGGTTATGATTAAAACGGGCGGGTGTCGCAAAGCTGTCACAAAGGTCGCATTTCGGGCAAAATTCAGAGGATCTAACGGGCTTAAAAAGATGTGAGGCCGGATTCCCTAGCTTGCATTCTTCATCACAAGTCCAAATCCACTTCCGGAATTCGAATTCGAATTCCCGAGCTTAAGTTACGCCTTCTGGACCCAAGGTGCGCTAAAACAAGTTAGCTCCTTTAGGTCCCTTAAAAGCCCCGTCAACTTCAGACGATCAAAACACATAACAAACAAACTCTAAAATATACAACGAGCATAAAATCACGTTCATAACACATAAAACTCATGCACAGAAAAATATCACAAAATCAGAATTAAAAACGAGCACGTAAAGGTCACGTACGAAAGCATAGAAGTTAAAACGTTAAATTAAGCCGATTAGGTCAAATAATTCAATTAAACAATATAATAAGCACAATTACAAAATTAAATAAATTAAATACATAATTAACAATCTCGTTAATGCGTACCTGTAGAGCCAAAAAGTCGGGATGTTACAACCGCCCCTCCTTCAAAAGGACTTGTCGTAAGGTTCGAAACAAAATTCTTGAACGACTCCGACACGGTCCCAACTCCATGCTTTCGCTGTGCCACTCTGATTCAAGAAGGTCGTAGCCTCTTCGGGATATCACTCTCTCAATTGAGGAATGAGAAAAGCTTCTCATATCCCAAACAACTCGGTGACACAAGCGAAATCCGAGGGAATCCCCTTGTAATAGTTGCTTCCAAAGAAGTCTCGATCTCTCACTTCCCCTCTTGGGGTCTTTTCTCCCAAAACCCAACTCTCAAAGCTTCATTGAACAATCTTGTTACGAGAAAATAGGTCAACTCGTTAAAACGAGCAACCACTTATTTCCTCAATGAAATCCCCTTGTCATTAGCAAACCGAACACAAAGTCTTCAGTCATTTGCTCCCACTCCCAAAATAGAATTTAGAAATAGTTGGAGAATCTTACCGGTAGTGTTCTCGGTCTTCACCCGACAACGTATTGGACATTGTTACACGAAGTTCACAATATCTCTTTCTTACGCAATACACATTACCAGTTCTTCAAGCTTTCACTAAAATCTGAACCAAAAGTGGGATAAGTCTCGTGACTTTGCACTTCTTGAGATATAGGCTCTAATTCTCCATTAACCATGCACATCCAAAGTCTTCCTTAATACCTCGGAATGACGGAGAAATTTCGATTACTTTCGTGTGGCAAAGCCGGTGCCGAAGGCAACTCTCTTCAAAAGCCTCTTCCCAATCAAACCATACCTCTTCTTGTCGTTCGTGTCGATGGTTTGGCAATTCTTAAAGAAGATTCACCTAATATACCCCCAACGACACAAAAGACTTGTCCCTAAGGTAATTCTTGATTTTCTTCTTGCTCGAACACCCGCTTCCACCAAGGTGATCAATGGGTCAGCCTTCAATCTAATTCTCGAGAGATATCATTGAGTTTAAAGAAGACCTCCTAAGAGCACCGATGAATCCAAACAACGCCGAGCCACAACCTACGCCTAAGGTAACCCCATACCTCACAAGGCACCTTCAAGCAAAACCACCGGACCACTCGGCCCCCACAACTCACAAAACCCCCGAACACTCGAACTTACCAAACTCTCTAAAAGAGAGCTCACAACAAGGAATCAACAAGCCACACAACAACAAAAAGAGGCAAAGAGAGAGAGAGAGCACTCAAGTGGGTTTCCCCAAATTAAAGATGCATGTGTGAGATGCCATGAATGCAATTACCACCATTCCCGGGTGTACTTTATTCTCCAACTTGAAGCCTTTGATTCCTTTTTCTTTGTTTATTGCCCTCGAACGATCACAATCCAGAAGCTTGTGCTTTGAAGATCCGTACCCAAAACATCTCTTCAACCGAATCCAGCATCCCTCATACGTGTGATTAGTCCCTTGACAATGAGCGCATGGTGGAGACTCTCTCTCGGACCGAGGGGCCTTCCGAGACATGAGCTTAGGCTTCTTATTGCTTCTTTTCTCAATCGATTCACCTTGTTGAGTCGATTCCTCTCTAACTTGTATGCTAGAACATGATCCCAATTGTAATGGTTGCTCCGGTGCATCCTCTTCATATGCTTTCCTTGCCATCCACCTAGTTTCAACCCGTAACACCTTCGTAATGGCTTTATCCCATGTACTTGTTGTCTCTTACGGCTAAAGCTTCTCTATATTCTCCCCGGAGTCCATCCATGAAGTGTTTAGCTTTTAATTGATTATCGTTTGTGATATGGGGTACAAAGGCACCCAATCTCTCGAGCTCCTTCATGTATTCCATGACCATTTTATCTCCTTGTTTAAGGTTGAGAAATTCTTCAAGTCTTCATTCTTGTGAATGGCCGGGGTATACTTCTTTCTGAATTCCCGAGCAAATACCTCCCAAGTTAAGGTCTCTCCGGTTGTTCTTAGTTGTTGAGTGATTCTCGTCCACCATAATTGTGCTTGTCCTTGAAGAAGTAGAGTAAGAAGACGGACTTTGTTTTGAGAATCACACAGCCATACTCTGAAGATGCCTTGTATCCTCGAAATCCATTCTCTGGCTTCAACATCGTTGCCTCCTCAGAATTGGGAAGGGTTAAAAGCTCCAAAATCCCAGAATAATATTGCTATTGTATCTATCGGTTATGTTGTAGCGGACGATGACCCTTGATTAATGTAGGAACATGGCGGTTATAAACTCTTCGGCTTTGAATGATGGGCGAGGGTCTTGATGTGAAGATTGATCAAAGTTTTGTTGGTGCCGTGACATCCTAAAAATCTCAAAAGTACAATACCAATATATGTGCATGTATATTAGTAATTGCATGTTCATGTGCACAATAAATGCATATAATTTCAAATAATTCACATAATTCACAAAAATATAAGAGTGAATGCAAACAAAGCACCTAATCCTAAACCAAATGACCCAGACAGACCCGACACGACTCAAGTGCTCTGGTTTTGCAACCTAAAGCTCTGATACCACTTTAAAATGTAGCGCCCCGGAGCGCAAGGCACCACATCCCCCGCACTAATGCCCGACAAGTGTAATGAAATAGAACTCCTCACACGCGCTAAGCCTCAGCGAACGAATGACAAACAAAAACTCCCCTAGGCTAGGCAGTCTAGACACTGTACAGAGTGTGTAGCAAAAATATAAACGAAATGCAGAAGCTCAGGATCATAAACACACATACAATGGCCACGGGCCGACATAATTTAAACAAACGATAACATGCAAACTTGGGTGCCTCAGGCCTCTTTTCAATACAAATACAAGCCCGACAAGGGCAAACGTAAATCATACATACATACTTACTAAACGAATTTCCATCTTATATAAATCCCGAAGTTACAAACTTAAATACAATGTAAAATGCAAAAGACTCCACCTACAAGACTCGAACAAAAGACCCGAACAACTCGAAACAAAAATTGCCGCCTAGCCAACCCAAAGACCTGTACCTGCAAACTCAAAGAACAAAGGGGGAAAAATAAACAACGAGGAGGGGTCAGTCCTAAAGACTGGTGAGGGGGCTAACCCACGCACACATACATATACGTAAGAGCAAAGCATATCAAAAGTAGAAAGATTCATGAACCAGGGCATGGTTTTTGCAATCCAAAACATTTTAAATCCCGTGATACTATATATATATATAGGACAGAGTTAGGTCGAAGGCCAAAATCCACCAAATTTTAGTAATTAAGAATCCACGTCCATTTCACAAATTAAGTGCGAACCCACACGCACATGACTCGGCGAGCACGAGCCTCAAACTCCCCTTTCTCCATTTGCAAAGAACGTACCAATACACACACTAAACTGGAATCACACAAACATACCATCCCCTTATTCACTTGATGGAAAGGTCCGTGGAACCTAACCATCCACACATATAAGTATGGTTCGTGAGTTTCGCAACACTCACTCCCCGAGGATTCCATCCCCCACCTGCCTCCCAATGGGTTCTAGGTTAATCCTTTCAAAGTTGGAGATCGTAATTGGGAGTACCCGACGGCCCGCTGTCGTCCCGTGACTCCTTTCATACCGAATCTCCTGGGCCTCACACAAAACACACAACGCACAGTTTTCACAAAGCTCTCGCCATTTCAGAAATCCTAGACTTACACACACACACCAATTCTTTTCAAAGCAAACAAACGAAAATATCTTAAGTATACATAAAAAGGGTTTTTCAAACGTATCTTGACAAATGGGCCAATTCCCACAAAATACATATTCAACACATGTATCTAAGTACATATATGTATAGGTCACATGCGGGCTTAAAATTCAGGTAGGGTTATAGGTCACTTAACTAAAAGAAAGAAAACCTTGGCGATCGCACCGAACAAAGAGAACCGCCTCCTCAACACCAAACAAACCTAAGTACGAAACAAAGGGAAAAAGATGGACTCAAACTCGAAATGAACCAATTAGGCGCTCGGCATATGCACACAAATGAAAATGATGCATAACAAATGCAACAAGAATGCACTTAGATCAAATAAAACTAGCTTAAGTCATATTGAGGCACAAATTGCATAATTCACGTTAAACAAGCTCATGGACATCATACAACACTCATAAAAGATCATAAAACATATTCACAATGCATACACCTCATACAAGAAGCAAATAAGTCACATTCAAAGCATACAAACAAAGTATGAAATTATTCAAGTGCATACATGAGCATATAACGCATATCCGGTAACATATTGCTCATAAGAGCATCAAATTCACACAATGACTTCATAACAAGGCACATAATACATATTTCACATTGTCATAATATACAAGTCATAACCACATAAGAAGAAGGCATTTAAAAGACACGAAATAAAGCACGGAAGTCATTTACATTCAAAATTCATACAAAACATATCAAACGATTTCATAAACATAACTATGGTTAAAGACACATAATTCAACATTTAAATAACACTTAGAGATCATGTTTCATGCATATAAATTCAATAAAATCCACATAATAGCATGCAAACCTCAATTCATGATATAAAACATTGAAAAACAAGTAAAAGAAACGTATAAAACACAAGAACTAGCAAAGAAACGAAAACGAGGAGAAAATACAGAAAGACACCA
>JBBMKE010428133.1:0-10503 GCA_037834125.1 Lippia alba | reverse complement strand
TATAGCGCAAACACACATATATATACATATTTCTCAAATATATATTATATATAAACTAATATATATTTTTTAAAAAATTTGTTCAAAAAACCTTGTGTTTCTTTTTACTTGCAAAAAAAAAAACCCTTAAAGGGTATTTTGGGTAAAACACATTCATTTGTTGACCAAATGGAATGAGGGGGCAGTATGCAAAAAATAAAAAACATAAGGTTTTTTGAACGAATTTTTTTTTCATAAGATTTTTTTTGCTCTTTTCTCAAAACACAGGGTTGTGGGGCATATAGCTCTATAAATAAAAACTGTTGAGGGTCATGGTTACTTATGTTGAGCATGTTTTTAGTATTCAAGTTGTATTTTTGTTGTGCATGCGATTATATGGTTCTAGTTTAGAAGTTATATATATGCTTTGGAAATCATGATTAATTAAGGATTAGGAAATTCTAACGTTTCCCTCTCTCTCAAACTCTCTCAAAAATCAAAACCCTAATCTACGTGATTGACAAACCAATCAATTAATTGAAGCTTCAATCCGGTGGTGGAGAATACGATGCTCCACCGCCGGATTGATTCAATTATATTATGCTGTCAGATTCTCAGATTTTTTACGTCGATAAGGTTTGTGTTTTTTTCTTTAGGTTATGTTATGTTTCAATTTTCTTTATCTCTTCCATATGAAACTTTGATCCTTCCATATGGAAGTTTTGTATTTGACAGAGTTATCTGCTATAGGTTAAAGTGTTCTTTTCAATCCGGAGAAAAGGTGGCTGCTGAACTTCACCCAGATCGGATCTTCAAATTCAAGGAGCCTGTTTATTCTATTAAACGTGATGCTAATATAATAGCTCACAAATCTGTTGGAATTGCGGCTTCGGCCTGCGTTAATTTTCCTGTTATTCCTTGTATTTGTGTTATTGTTCTTTTTGATATTCAATAATATTCTCCTTTGAGGGCTTGAGTTTTTAAAAAAAAATTAGGAAATTCTCAATCCAATTAATTTAGGAGAAGGGCCGGTTGTACTTTAGCATGTCATCTTTAGTCTAGAGCTTAAAAGTTCAATAAATCGCTGATTGACACTCTCATTTAAAAGTAGGGAAAATTGCAAATTTGGGACTCTAACCGACCCTAGTTTGTGTTTTTGGACTTTAATTTAGCAGTTTGCATTTTGAGGACAATTATTATGATTTTTTGCAATTTTAACCGCAAAACCACCGAAACCCTAATTTTTCCTCGGAATACCACATTGCTGCCGGAATACCACCTAAAAAATTGGGTATGTGGCATTAAATGTTAGGTGGGGTATCAAAATTGTCCAACTCATTTAAATATACATGTGTATTTTCAGTTTTTTTTTTGAAATTTTAAATTTAAACAAAAAATTAAATTTTAAACTAAAACGTAAAAACCAAATTACTTAAATTTCTATTTTAGACAAGAAACTAAATTGTAAATTAATTCAAAAAGAAAAATATTTTCACTATTTTCTTCATCATGCTCACCGCCACTGCTGTTTTCAAGCCGCCATCACCACCACCACCACCACCACCGTTTTCATGCCACCACTATCACCCATACCAAATAGCACCACCACCACCATCGCACGCATACTAGAATCTCACTACCCCCTCCTTCCTCGCAGCACCACTGCCGGTATAGCAAACAAAATGCTTCACCACCACAAAAATCGCACCAAAATGGGCACCGCGCGTACAAATCTAGAAGGATCTTGTATATATACTTGTATGCATCTCTTTCGCTCGCTGGGTTTTTAAGGAAAAAAATCATACTACGGAGGAGAAATGGATCCACTCAGTTTTTGTCGCCGCCTATGCATCTACAAGTTCTAGTCCCATGAATAAGTTATTGTTCAAGAGAAAAAAATTTTTGGTCTGTTAATCGATTTGAATATAAGTGACTCTAGTCTCCAAGTTCATATAATATCTTCAATCTCATTTGGCAGCAAATCAGATTAATTTTCTCCAATCCCATTAATCAAACGGGGAAACTGATTTCGTTTATCACCAGGCAGCCGTCGGTGGCGACAGTTGTTGCCCGGTGGTGGAGGTGGGACGGTGGGAGTAGCAAAAAGGGGTAGGATTATTTTTTTCTATTATGTATACATATTTTATTAATTAATATAAATCTTTTACTAAATAAAATATCATATTTATTAGGCTTATAAGAGTAAATTATATTTATATTATATATTATAAATAAATAGTAAGTTTATCTTTTATATTGTATATATATATATATATATATATTTATAACCGTAAATGTGGTATATTAATATATGTATATATTAATTAAAAATGTCAATTTACTTAGAATTAAAAAGTTAAATATATTTTTCTATTGAAAATTTATCATTAATAATTGTAACTGTGTATATAAAATATACATAGTTATTCATTAAGATATCACATTTATATAGAAAAAAATACTATGAAATTTTATATATAATAAATATTTTAAGGTGATAAGATGTCTATTAAAATAATACAAATTAAATAAGTAGTCCATGTGGCATAGTGGTGTTGCCACATAGACAAAACATTGCCACATATTCATTTTCAGATGGGATTTAGGGTTCAGGCAAGGTTAGGGTTAAAATTGAAAAAAAAAATGTAATAACTGTCCTCAAAATGCAAACTGCCAAATTAAAGTCTAAAAATGCAAATTAGAATTTGTTAAAGTCCCAAATTTGCAAATTTTCCAAATTAAACACTTGTATTTAATTTTGTGATGTTCAAGCTTGAATCAATTCTATATATATAGGGCAGGGAGATGGTGGCCGGGGTTGGGAATGACATTTGTTTAACTGAAAAATTATGATGCAAAGAACCTATGTACTGGATTGCAAGAAATGAAAGCTGGCCGAAGCTATACGCGTAACGTCATGGGTCCAAGCTATGATTCACTCACATTGGCTAACAAGGGATGTTTGATCATGATACGGTCGTTGATGGAACGTATCGAATAGAGACTTCAGAGTAGTCTCGAAATTAAGAAATATAGACGAGAAGGGGATTTTCCGGCAAGACCAACCGGAGCGGGGTAAATATTTGGGAGAGAAAAGAATGCAGAATTAGGGTTGGAAACTTAGAAATATTATTGCTTATTGTAAAGCTTAACGTGACTAACAATATATAAAGATAAAGATATCCTAGACCTAGGAAATATTAAATAATATAATATAACCCAAATTAAATATTGAACTTATCCAATTCCTATTCGCTCTTGATATCCCACGTGATATTGTGCATCTCCATCTTGATATCACCGAAGGCAGCGGGAATATTCTCATATTTTAATGAAAAAAATTATATTTGACTATCCTGCTATATATGCTAATTACAACGCAGTCCAACTTTATTAAAAAATAACAATTTAGTCCCTACATATTATGGATCATTTGTAATCCCTCTATTCTGTTAAGGTTCCGTTACAGTTGAGTTATGTCCTTCTATTAGTTTAACGAATAAAATTACAAATTCATCCCTACAATATACACATTCAAACAAACGATCCCTAGGTATTACACATATAATAATGTAGTCCTTGGGCATAAAGCCCAACCCTAACGGAATAGAGGGATCACAAACGCCTCATAACACTTAGGGACTAAACTAATACTAAACTTGAAAAAAACGGCTCACTTATGTATATGTCAAACTGTTTAGTAGAAATGTAGATTTCTTGTGATAGCAATTCAAAGAAATCAAGTGAATTTTTGTTGTATTTTGATCAGTTTAGGTGGGGATTATTTGCAGGTTTTAGGTGTTTGTTGGGAAGCAAACTCTTCCATATCAGAAGACTAGAGGAAATTTGTCCAATATATTCACCCACTTCATTAGCATGAGACCATTTGAAACAATATGCCCAAAAATAGATCCATACGTGTTTGACACAAAGTGGAAATATCATGGGAAAATTTCATCCAACTACCATGTACTTAGGCCTAATTACAAGCTAGTTCATATTTTTTTGAATATTACAATATAGTCCCCGTATTTATTGTTTTCATGAAATCCACGAATGAAATTTGTAAAAGTACACTTATATTCCGAATGCTTTTATGAATGTTACATTTAATATATGACAAAAAATGCAAAATCATCCCTAAAAGTTTACGAAAATTAGGCCTAATTACAAATATTAACAAAAGTTAGTGACTAAAATGTAATTTTTAAACAATCATGGACTACATTGTAATTAGGCCTAAATATAAAATAGTTGGATGTAATTTTCCTTAATATCATACTAATATAAAGTTAGGGTAGGACGAAGGTGTTTGAGGTCTGACAATGTTAAAATGAAATAAAACTTTTTTATTTAGACTTATAACTTAACTCATATTGTGGGCTGTAAATTCTTGCATTTCGAATGTTGAGGATGTGGAGGGCTTTGCTCCGATGAATTTTGGTACCCAAGACCCGACTTGTCCCTTTTCACCAGGTTGACTCTGCCGGTGATGGTTCTTCACTTCTTATTATGCTTGGTCGCCACCATTTCGGTTAGCTTCTTCCACCATCTTATCCCTCATGGACCCACGGCCCTCCACCTCTACACCGTCGTCACCTGGGCCGATTTTTGGTACGATGACGAGTTACCTCCCCTGCCACCTGATGAGTACCCATAATTACCTCCGCTACCACCCGATGATAATGATGACGACCCATTACTTTTGCTGCCATCTGATGACGATGATGAGGACCCATTACTACTTGATAACCGTACATCACCACCTGTAGCATGAGTACGTGTTGTTATTAGACAGTTGTTTACGTGTTGTTGTTAGACTGTTGTTTTTTTTACTAATGAAATTAAGACGATGTGAACTGTTTTTTCTTTTGAAAAAAAGTTGTGAAATGTGAATTAATTTCAACATTAATAGCTTACCAGTGGCCTGACAGGATTAATTTGTGAATGGATCTTCTTCTTTCAATTGTTACGATCCATTCCAACCGTTACTCGTTCAATTATTAGACTGGCTTGGGTTGAACTGCACATGTGCAAACTGCAAAGTGTTGATAGATAATTTTGTTGATTCCTTACCTTCACTACAAGAAAAAATGCCTTTTGCTACACTAAAAAAATGTAGTAAAAGGCTAAATTTCATAACAAAAAGCCTTTTGCTACGAATTGGCTACGAATTAATATCGTAGTAAATACTGGCGTAACAAATACTTTGCTACGGTGCTTTGTTCGTAGTAAATAGTTTTTACTACGAAAACTTTGGAATTTACTACGATATTTTTTCGAAGTAAATAAAAGGATATGATACAAATTTTTTACTACGAAAATCTTAAATCGTAGTAAAATAAATCATTTTCTACAAATATATTTGTAGTAAATTTTTATAAATATTATATAATATTTAATAGAATTGTTCTTTCATAGTAAATATTTATAATGTGAATATATCTAATATTTTACAATAATATTATTTACTTTAAAATTCTAAATTTAAGTGACATACAACAGATTCAAATATAAAAAAATTGTAATTAATGACAGAAAAATATTATATTTATACATAAACATGTATCAACAGAAAAATGTACATCAACTATAACTTGTATTCAATAATGATCCAGACGAAATTAAAACTGTATTCTTACAATTAAAAAATAAAAACAAGAATTCTATTGAAGCAGTACCCTGTAATCTGAAATAAGCTCGTATTTGACTGCATAATTAGACGGTTGAAGGTAGTTTCACTCTCAACTATCATCTGAAATTAAATCAGCCCGTGATGCCTCGTGAACGAATACACGAGCTGCAACAAGAAAGACAAAAAATATTAGCCTTCTCTACAAGCAATTTCAGTTCAAATTACATGAAGAAAAACTGAAGTTTGCAAAACCTAGTTCTTTCACCTATGCATGGAAATACTGTCTGATAAAAGCTAGAGGGATCACCCTATTGGGGTTAGAGGAAGACTAATTGTTCATGTGTGCGCAATGCTCGAAAAATGCAATATTTTCAAATTGATAAAATCCCACATACCATGCACACAGAGAACAAAATTACTATAAGCAAGCTATGCGAGCATCATTTATCTAAAAATCTCATAAGAAACAAGCAGCAAAAAGTTAGGCCCATGCATACGCATGGATGGATATAGGAACGAAACATGACATACCTAAGTAACATCACCATATTCTTCTCTTAAGATCTGTTTTCCTGCACTAGTCATCAACACAAAATACAGCATCTGTTCTAACAGTTTTGTCTAAGGCGACGTTGCCCAAGCGTTTTCTCTTGAAACAATATGTAAAACAAAAAGAAAGTAAAACCAACAAAAACAAAAGCAAATTTCCCGAATCACCAGACAATATTTTTGATAATCCATATGGGATTTTTCGCTACTACTCTAAATACTAAATCAAGGTCTTGATTTTTAAAGGCTTATGATATTACTAACAACAGAAGTACTACAGAATGCAGTTGTAGTAAGTTCCATCATAAGAACATGTCAAGCATGGGAATAAAGTGGAAAATTAAGAAGAGGATCCAACCACACTAATATGTAACTATAACTCTTGTACGTGAAAGAGGAGCCAAAAGAATTATGAATATTACAAAAGAACATCAACATAATATTAGGTACTCAAACATTTGAAAGTCAACCTGGTTTTCCACTTTACAACAATTTGAATAAGGAAATCAGAATTATCCATGATTATGATATAAGCATATGCAAGCATGAAACACAAGCATTTCTAGTTGAGCAAACTGTATAGTAAACGAGCTGTGGCTTTTTACTATATCTAAAATAACCCTACTACATCACTTTAAAAATCCGGAACTTCCTAGTTTCTCCTACTTCACGTGATCCTCATGAATCCAAATTAATTTTTAAATTAGCAAAACAGAAGAGAAACATCGTAAGCTCAAAACAACATCCTCGAGCTTCACTAAATTAGACAACATAGACAGTTATATGGTGTTACATTAATGATTAAACACAATTAAAGTTCTTGAGCATAACATTAATAGGCAAGCCCCCCCATATTTTTCATGTAATCTCTACTTCTTGAAGAAAAATAACATGTTCTTTCATAAAGACTTTTCCAACTTAAAATCAGTAATACATAAACACCCACTAAAACAAACAACAACCTCCATTACCAAAACTAGTGAAACAAATATATTAAAAAGAAAAGGAAAGTAAGTAATGAAAGGTTACTTTTGGAGCCAACTTCGCAGAGCTTGACATCTACAAGCAGATCATCAGGGTCAGAGATGCCAATGGACAACCCACGAGCAGAGAAGACACAGTAGAGACTTCAACATCACCGGGAAAGCAATGAGATCCACCTCTCCTCTTATTCTCTTCCCAATAATTCCATCACCATTGACCCAACTGCACTGCCTCACACTGCCTTCAAGAATTGATCCTTATCCAATCAGGAGTTGTCAACAAACAACAATCCTTCACTCAATCCCAAAATTGCTGTTAGATCTAGAGTAAGTACTAATAATACTAAACGTGAATACCTTACTGGTTGTCGTTGCAAAGACCCTACCTTTCTCAATCCAGGAACTGGATAAGTGAATTTTTAATAACAATAAGCAAATCTGAAAGCCAAAAATCAAAACGAGAAATTATTGGCATGGATATTCATTAACTTTTTATGTATGATGAAAATGATTGTAAATGTGTCACTTATCGGAATCAAGAGACGAGCATGGAGATGGAGCTGTGTGGAAGGGACGCTCCTGTATCCGGAAACACAATCTGATTTGCAATAGAGTAGCTCTGCCCCTTTCCGGCACTCCCCATATGGTTTTCAACCAAGATACTACTTCAGCATCGCCCACCAGTAAAAATTGCAATTTTCCATCCCAAGTCCCAGCATCACCTTCGGATACAGAGGGATTTGTTTTTTGGGAAGTAATTGAAATGGAGAGAGAAGCGGGATATGAATTGCGTGAAAAAATAAGAGGCGGGAAATTTTCGCTATAGAGGAGGGCCTTTTATTAATTTTAAAATTTTAATTAAGTGTGGCTCAGTTATAAATAGAAACGAAATCGAACAAGCTTTAATCCAACTAAGCTCAAGTCAAACTCAAATTATTTGAATTATAATATGGTTATTATTTTTAATTAATTTAAATAATTTAAGTTGAATTTCTAATTTTATTAAATAAAAAATTATTGAACTTAATACGAAACCGAATCCAAATTAACTAAATATATAATATAGTTATAATTTTCAGGTTTAACAATCTATTGTATTTAACCTTTTGATTTCATTAAGCAAATTACACACTTTACAAATTTATGAATAGAATTTCGTTGTTTTTTATATATTTAGTTTCTATGGATTATTATTAAATAATTATAATAATAAATACCATTTTTTTCACGGTTTTGAATTCATATAAATAAATATTATTTACTATGATTATTTACTACGAGTCAAAATTCATAGTAAATAACTAATATTCACTACGATTACTTACTACGCTTAAATTAGTAACAAATATGAACTTTTTACTACGCTTATTTATTACGGTTTCTATTTCGTAACAAATAATAATTATTTGCTACAATTTTTAACTTGTAGTAAATAATTTTGTAGTAAAAAGTATTTTTTCTTGTAGTGCTTATTATACTACATATTTTCAGAAACAATCTTTTTAGCAGGAACCAAGATAGCAGATTCCAGACAATCCCTTCAAGACTTAAGGAGCTCAATTCAAATTCACAAATCACAAGATTTTAGGGATACAAACCTCTACAATCAAGCACTGCCTATTGGTTCAAAATTACCCCTTCAAACGACTAGTTCCAGACATAATCAGTATGTAAAGGGACTCCAAGGAAGATAACAAACAAGTCTTTTAGCCATTTTGAACAAGACGATTAAAAGCGTTGGTGCAGTTCTACGAATCTGAGTGATTCAGTTTAGTGTGTTAGGAATCCGAGTGATTCAGAGTGTTGAGAGACGTTTGATCTCTGTGCTTGTGTATTTGTATTGTCTAGAATTGTCTTATGTTAATTCCAGAGATGAGGTAACATCTTCTTTAGTGTGTGTAGATGAGATAAGTAAGTGAATGGGACTTATCTATCCTTCTAAGTGTTGGTGTATGAGATTGCAAGATTTTTCTTATAACCTCAAAGTGTTTAATAAGAATATTTTTTCTAAATTCCAAAACTCACAATTTGGGAACAAGAGTAAGCTTGCTGAACCTATATAAATCCCACGTGTTATCATTACTTTAGTCTTATATTCCATTCTTACAACCTTAAGAATTTTACTTGCAAAAATTGGCACTATTGCTACTGTGTATCATAAAGTGTGTCATCAAATGCTACGATAGCTCAGAGCCCAGCCCCGGCCTCGCGGTGCACAATTTAATAGTTTGCATCGTCGCACCTGAACTTATAAAGTTGTCCGTACTCTAATATTTTTCAAATGCGATGTCTTTTTATATTTCATGTGTTGTCTCAAATACCAATGTGGAACTTAATATCAAATTCATATTTCCAACATAACAACGTATCAACTTTTGGGATGAATTATGTCAGATATTTATGCTGGAAATATGTGTACACCACGTGTGTTTTTAATTAGTTTTTATTAATTAAATCATATTGATGTGTTGTATATACGTAGTGATGGTGTCGAAATCTGTTAAGGGTTAAATCAACACCAAATCATTTTTTATTTGTGTGAAGAAGAAGAGAAGACCATCATAGGCGTAAGGGCCTTAGGAACTAGGTTCCCGTTGAGCGTGGATTCTATCAACTAGGGTAATACCAAGTGAAGAAGCTGAAGCTATAAGAAGCTTGAAAATGCAGCAATGGGGGTTTTCCAGTTCAGTGGATATCTTGTGCGTGAAAAAAGGGGTTGTAGCAGATTGAAGATTGCTTGAGGAAAATATAGTGATTTTTCTCTATTTATAGTTTGAGGGTGAGGGTAATTGAGTAATAATACCCATGTGGTCCTGAAACATTGTTGCCCTAGATACGTGTTGAAACGTGAGGGACTGAAAGTGACATGCATGCGTCACTATCGCCTTTTAGGTAGTTAGGCCAGGCTGTTGGTGTCAGCGGCGTTTAGGGAATGTTCTCACGAGCGATTATACGCTCGTGGAACTCGTGAGTACAGGGACGCTCGAAGAGGAGTCCCTCGTGAGAGGGGTTCAAGCGATGATCCATCGAGAGTTGAAGGCTCGAGTGTTGAGTCACGCGAGGGTGAGATCCCGAGGGAAGCAACTTCCCATGTAGTTCTGCAAGGAGAGAGGCTGGACGCGCGCCGCGAGCCTTAGAGTCCCGATCATACCATTAGAGCGAAGGCTGGGTCATGATGGAGACCTTCCACAATTATGCCACGTAAACGGTCGTAGATACAAGCATACTATGGGTCCGTCATGTAGCGTACTTGTCAAGTTTCTCACGAGAATTTATTTAAAAATTCAAATTTTTTAGCATTAAATGACAAACATGCAATGAGAAAAAGTAGAGTTCTAAATGCGGGGAAGAGTTGGT
>JBBMKE010428125.1:0-10503 GCA_037834125.1 Lippia alba | reverse complement strand
TTGGTTTCGAGGTTCTAGCTCCCGCCTAGCCTAGTGAGTGAGTTGGTCTCCCGTTCGCTTTGATTCGGATTCGGGCATGGACTTTTCATTTCATGACCCAGTCTGAGTCTTAGTGCGGGGGATATGGCACCCTCCGTTTGGGGTGGTACACACTAGGCTCGGTTCGCGAGTTCACCCTTCTGTTATGTGTTGTGTTCTATATTTATATTGTGGGTGTGCGTTAGCCCCCTCACTCAGTCAGTTGACTGACACCTCATTTTGTCTTTCGGTTGCAGGTTCTTGAGTTAGGCGGATGTGAGTCCTTTCGTCTGCACTTGTCGGTATAGATCGAGTCTGTCTCATTCCCTTCTTTCATTTGCATTTGGTATTGATGTATCTTTACTTTCTGCAATTTGAGATTTATTTTGTTCTGCCCTATTAGGCTTAGATGATTTGGCCCTCTTTGGCATAGGATTTTATATTTGACTCTGTGTAGCATAGGATTCTATATTTGGCCCTGTGAGGCATTGTTGGTTTTAGATGTTGTATACTCCGGGTTACTTCTGCTATCGTTTTATCTATCGTATCTGTTTGGTTTAAATCGCTTCTGCATTCTGTTTGTTTTGGTTGTTGCTTCCGCGTACTCTATTGGTTTAGATTCGCCTAGCCTAACGAGTGTGTGGTCTCCCGTTCGCTGTGATTTGAATTCAGGTTTTGACATCAATTCTTTGAACGAGTTTGAATTACAGTGCAGGGGGATATGACATCCTCGTTTGGGGTGTTACAAGTAGATATTTATGTTGGCCAATGAGGCCTTGTCTATGCGTATAATGTGGTTGAGTTTTAGAATACAATGGCTTACCTGTATTATGCTTATGCTTTTACATGACTCGTAAGGTATTGGTCTTATATGTATATATTATATCTATTATAATATGGTTTGGCCAAAAAATAATAAAATGTTAATCTAATTTTGTTGAACTTAAAGAGTAAATTAAAAGTATGGACCCAAATCTATAGATACGCAATATAATTTTTCATTTGATGATAGGTCAAATTAGGATTTAGGATAAGTCGTCATATCCCGCGTTGTACACATAATTCTTTATTTGTTATTCCATCGATCAAAAAGTTAGATTAATTTCTCGACCTAGGGAATTAATTTAGTAGTTGGATATATAACACACAACCAATCAACTAAATTAAAATCATGATTAATATACTTCCGCTTTCGAATAATTAAATTTCTTGATGATTTAACATGTAAAGATCTTAATTTTGAAGTATTATGGCCTTTTCTCCGACAATAAAATCAAACGAAGTAATGAAAAACTACTTTTCCATGAAAATTAAAGGTTAAAATGATTATCTTTTTGGTAAATAAGTTTGAAAAAGATTAATTAACTTTACTGATGGGACGTACTAAGTCCAAAATGCTGTATTGTTATCCGGAGAAGAGGGAAGTGTACAGAGTCCTGCTGCTTTGGACCATGGTCCAACCTGTCAGAGAGACACTGCTCCCGAATCCATGTGACAAACAGATTACTCTTCGGAAACTACACAACATCAATCATACACATTCAAGTCTCAAAGCCTTTTGTATTTGTTAGCCCTTTTATTTATTATTTTTTGAGAAATTCTTTTAAAATTAAAATATTTAGTTTGCTCTTCAGTTTAAAAAAAATTTAGTTCGCTCCTCATATGAGAATCATAATTTTAGTTTGCTCCTTATTTTGTGCAAATCGCATATTTAAATCGTAATATTGCGTATTTAAATCGTAATATGTCGTATGTGATGCACAAAATGAGAAACAAACTAAAATTATGATTCTCATATGAGGAGTGAACTAATTTATTATTATTTTTTTTAAAAACGGGTTAGCAAACTAAAAATTGTGTTTACAAATGAGGATTTTTCTCAAATTCCCTTTTTAAAAAAAGAACAAAATCACTTTTAACAAAATTTAAAATATTTGTGGTCTTTCTTTTTGTGCTGTGATAGAGGAGAAAATGGGGCCCCTACATGGCCTGCCTGATGTGCGCCACGTGGCAGCTGACGCGGACAAAGGGACACCCCCAACTGCGATCCAGAGTCCATCTCGCCATCGACCCACCCCTTGGAGAAATCTGCCAAACTTTATACCTCGCGCGACCGGGGATCTTGACCAGAGTTCCACCCTCAACCGAGGTGGACGGTCGAAACCGACTCCCAACATTCCGTACGCGATCATTAAATGCATATTCCCTCCACCACCCTGCGCATTAAATGCGGCCTCCCAAGGACACTATTACGGCATTGCGGCAGAGATGGTACAACGCTTTTCCCGTAAAGCACTGTTCCGGTCACCATCTCATCCCGCCTTTAACAGACCAAGACCCACACTTCCTGGGAGGTGTACCCGCACGCAGTCTTCGCATATATAAGCCATCTCTCCCAGAGATGGAGGTAAGCTTTCCTGCGCACACTGAACTCACTCCTCACATTCTCGCATTCCCGACACAGAACTAGTCTCTGACTTGAGCGTCGGAGTGCCAAAAAGGGTCCAACCCCTATGGCCCCCGTTTTGGCCTTTGAGTTCACGTTTGTTCAATCCTTTTGAGCTAAGAAAAGCATCAGAGTCCTTCCACATTATAAATTCTTGGGTGATTCGGAGTCTTGATCTGCCGTCCACGCACACAGCTGGATTTTGACACAATCAACTATATATTTATATAACTTTTTTAATTAAATAAAAATTGTAGTCATAGTTAAATTTTTTTCGATCTCTCAGAGTTTCCCTCCACCCAATTGAGTGGAGGACTAATCTCCCGGGATAGCTGAAGGTGCTTATTGTAGGACCCCTCCCAACGTAGTCATAGTTAAATGATAAAAATATCTTAAGAACACTTTAATATGTATCCATCAGAAAATTATGTTCTAACTAATTGCATGTATCAAACGGTAAATTAAAATAAGCTAATCGTGCTTAATTTTAGTTAAAAAAGACTAAATGAAATTAACTAAAATTAAATCAGAAAAACTAATATCACCTATCAAACACTCCCTTAAGTTAAAAACTGAATCTGCTCATTCTGGTGCAATAAAGTAAAGCATATTATCAAAACATGACACATATAAATAGAGTTAATCTTTATTTGCATACCAACCTTTCGCGCATTCTCACTTAATTTGATATCCAACCTTTGAATTTTTACACTTTAGTATCTCACCTTTGAATTTTATTGCACTTAAGAGCCCAATATCATTGTGACATTTTCTTATTGATTGGTTGGATACACGTGTCATTTTCTTATTGGTCGAGGGCACTTAAGTGCAACAAAATTTAAAGGTTGGATAGCAAAGTATAAGTATTCAAAGATTCAGTAATAAAGTGCAAAATACCTCAAAGATTGGGGTGAAAACAAAGATTAACCCATATAAATATTTGTCATCCATTAATTTGGCGGCCTGAGTTTTAATTATGCAATTTGTCTCGGAAATATATATTGTGGAGTTGACAAAGTGGAAGAGAGTTATTTATCTTTAAACAAATATTAGAGGTTCAAATTTAATTTAGAATAATTTTACAATTTGATCAATTGTATTAACTTTTAAGATGCATACTGTCTATAAATTACCGTGAGAATTTTTTTTTAGATCTAGTAGGGAAAAAGCAGCCTAACTACTACGGATCATCTCATCCAGCCCCGTGAGGTCAGGAGGTTCCTCTTTCCAAATCACCCTATCTCCATCACTATGATACCCAAGCTTGGCGAGCATATCAGCTTTGCTATTCGCCGTTCTGTAAATATGTTTCAACTCAGCTTCCCAAGGCATCCCCAGATATTTCCGACAGTCCCAAACAATGCTACCATACCGGTGGTGTTCCACGTCCCCTTTCTTGATCAAGTTAACAACTTCTTCCGAATCACTTTCCACTAATATTTTGGAAAATCTGAATTCCCACGCTATCTTCAATCCTTCACGAAGGCCTAGAAGTTCAGCCAACATAATCGGAATATCACCCAGTTTTAGAAAGAATCCCCCTACCCATTGTCCGATATCATCTCGGATTAATCCCCCGGCCGCCCTACGTTGTTCTCCTTAAAGACACTACCATCCGTATTCAACTTTACCCATCCCGTAGGTGGTTTACTCCATACCACGGCTGGTTTATCTTTAGAATGAGCCAACTTTGTTAAGAGCGTATCAATGTCGGTAGCAACAATGATCGCTTTTCTCACCGTTTTCGAAGTCTGCTCCACCTTACCCTGGAAAATTTCCAAATTCCTTACCTTCCAAATACCCCAGATAGTGGCCATGAATATGCTTCCCCAAGAACACCCAATAAACGGCTTAATGACTAACCTATTTTTCATATTACACTTCACCCAACCATCACTCGGTCTACTGTAAAAGATTTCCAGATCGGAATCACGAATTACCAGTTCCCAGACCTTCATTGCAGCAGCGCAACCTCTAAGCACATGATCAATATCCTCTCGCAGGTACCCACACCGGCTGCATGTCGTGAAATCACTCATATTACGGTCATATCTCGACGCGTTAGTCATGATGCTATTATGTTCTAATAGCCATATAAATGTTTTCAGCTTGTTTGGAAGCCTAAGCTTCCATATCTATCCCCAATCATTGTCGGCATTCTCCCTACTCCTTTGAGCTTTATAAGCCCGAATTGCACGTGAACTTCCCATTCGGTGTGCCTTTCCATATCAGTTTGTCCCGTAATTCTCTACTATGCAGTAAAGGTAGACTCCTTATTTCTTGTTGCACTTCCAAAGGGAGGATAGTTTGCAGCTGTTCCAACTGCCAATTCCCATTGCTCCCCATGTTCTACTCCACCTTTCAATTCTCTTCATCTATGTGGATTAGGTGGTTGCATCTATCCCGGAGTTTCTCATCTCCATACCACACATCATCCCAAACCGAGATACTCCAGCCATCCCCAATCCGCTATATAAAATTTGGCTTCAGGACCTTATTACTGCAAACGATGCCTTTCCAAGTGCGTGAGGCGTCTTTTTTCCAGACATGTTCCCTAAGCTCAGCCCCTTTGAGGTATTTTGCAGCAAATATTTTACTCCAGATAGTCTCACGTCTTGTGGCAATCTTCCATCCTACTTTTCTCAATAAAGTGATATTTTACTCCAAATTGCTTGCTATTCGTAACTTCATACCATCCCACAAGATGAATTCTCCTCTTTGTGACTTCCGAAGACCATAGGAAGTCCCTATTTAATTGGTCCAGAAGATCACAGACATGCCTCGACAGCCACTGAGTTTGCATGTGATATACCGGTATAGAGGCCGTGACCGATTGTATCAATGTCATACGACCCGCCAAGCTAAGAGTTTTCGCTTTCCACCCGGATAACTTTTGCTCAACCCGTTCGATAATGTGGGAAAACAATTCTTTCTTATTACGTTCCTGACCCATTTTAACACCAAGATACTTCCCAAGGTCTTTGGTTTCCTCAATACCAGTCGCATCAGTCACCCTCTGTTTCAAATCTCCGGGCGTGTTCTTACCAGACAGCACTTTCGATTTGCCATAATTAACATATAGAACCGAAGCTGTACAAAAACGATCCAGAATAACTTTGATGGTCTCGGCCGACCGACGACTTGCCTTTGCCATCAAGATAATGTCATCCGCAAATAATAAATGGGATAATTTAGGCCATCCTCTACACATAGCGATCGGTTCCCAATTTTTTCTCTCAACTGCTTCATCAATAAGATATGGCAATTGTTCAACACAAATTACAAATAGATAAGGCGACATCATGTCACCCTGTCGTATCCCGCAAGATGGAGTAATGCTCGATGTGGGTTCCCCATTCCACAAGCTACTAGGTTGCACACACTTGACACAACTCATGATAAATTGTTTCATTTTCTCATGTAAACCGAAGAAAACGAAGGTTTCCTCCAAGAAATTCCAATCCACCTTGTCGTATGCTTTTCGAGATTGATTTTGAAAACCATGCCCCCTTTTCTACTCTGAGACTTGCGGAGAGAATGGAGGGCTTCATGAAGAACAAGTATATTATCATGTGTACTACGCCCAGGAATGAAGCTGCTCTGTAATGGGCTTATCAGGTCAGATATATATGGTTTTAATCTCACAACTAAGATTTTCGTGACAAGCTTTAGGATGACATTACACAAAGCAATGGGCCTAAACTCACTTGCATTCTGTGGGCTAGCAGTGTTCGGTATTAAATAGATATAGGCTCTACCAATCTCGTTTGGGACTTCACCAAACTCGAAGCACTTTTTCATGAATCAGCAAACCGATTCCCCCACAGTGTTCCAGTATCTCTGGTAAAAGTACGCTGGGAAACCATCAGGCCTCGGAGCTTTATGTGGATTCCTGTATTTGATAACTCTCAAGACTTCATCCATGCTTGGGACATGCGAGACGTATTACCTCTGCTGGAAGTCGACATTGTAGACGACTAGAAGGTAGAAGTTGTCTATCCTCATCATTATTTGCTGTGAATAAAGATGAAAAAAATTGCAGCACGTGCTATTGTATCTTAACTTTATCCCCCGTCCATTCCCCATCGACTTTCAAGGCTTTAATTTTATTACGCTTGCAGCGGCAAACTATTGAGATGTGAAAAAACTTGGTGTTTCTATCCCCCAAAGTGAGCCAATTTATTCTCGATTTTTGTAACCATAGTTCTTCCTCCTGTTGCAGCGTAAGGTTATACTCATCAATGAGTTCCCTCTCAACCACCCTCAATTGATCATGCATTCTGTGATTGGGGATTCGTTGAATTCCTTCAATGCGTGCCATCGACTTTTTCTTGCGACGAAAAATATTTCCAAAAACCTCTCGATTCCAAACTTTCAATAGTGGGGGAAGTCGAACAAGGTTAGTTGGTGTATCATTGTCAGCCAGCCATTCTTTCTCAACCAGTGCTTTGCATCCCGGATTCGTATCCCAGGCAATTTCAAACCGAAATAGTTTGTTAGTGATGGCCCCGTTTTCAGCAACTGTATTAATCATAAAAGGACTGTGATCAGAGTGAACCTATGGGAAATTATGAACAGAACTGTTAGGGAAAAACATCATCCATTCGGGGTTTGCCACAGCTCTATCGAGTCGCTCTAGCCCTCATTCCGCCTATAACAATGCCAGCCCAAGTAAACTTCGGGCCAGAAGTCCCTAAATCCAAAAGGTTCCAGCTATCCAAATGGCTCCTAAACTTATCACATCTTCCCCAATCTGCTTCCCTACCACCATTCTTCTCGCTAGGATATAGAATTTCATTGAAATCCCCTTATAGAAGCCATGGCAAATTATGTGCGTTATCAAAACCGCAAAGTGACTCCCAAAGTTCCTCTCTACATCTTGGAATCGGACTTACATAGATGCCGAAATCCATTTACTTCCAAGTCGTGGGGTGATTAGCGCATGTATATATTGGGAGGAAGTTCCCAGAATGCCCACTTCAAAGTTGTTGTCATTCCAAAGCATCCAAACCCCGCCGTACCGGCCGGACACAGGGGCTCAGAAAAAGTGATTAAAACCCAACTTCTAGCAAATAACCCTTGCTCTATCATCTATAGCTTTTGTCTCCAAAAGAAAAATAATATTCGATTTAAGTTTTGTACTCATATTCTTGAGGTGGCGCCTAACTTTCTCATTTCCCGCGCCTTGATAGTTCTATGTAATGATCTTCATGATAACCATTGGAACACACATCCGACATACCTCAACAGAGAAGAGAGGTATCCGTTCCAGGGATACTGGTGTCTTTGCTAATGTTACTATGCTCCAACAGCTCTTCCATCTCGTCTCTATGATTCCCCTAGGGTTGGTCGCTGCCAACATTACGTTTGGACCAGTTCCTTCATAACTCTCAGCTTCTCTGCACCAAAACGATGCGGTATTTGTTTCCCCATCCATTGTGGCTTTGGACCATCTCTCCAATGGTATTTTCTGTCTCACGAGCCTGCCCTCTCCAAAGTGGGCTGAAATCTCATTCTCATTATCATTCTCCAAGCCTGCTACAGGATTATAGTAGGATCGCATCTGATTTTGGGCTTGAAGGTTGGTCTTGTTCGATAGTGGGGCGCGGGCTCCATTGGGCTTGTCTTTCAGACTTGCTTATGATGGGTTATTGGCTCTATAAGCGGCCCAGAGTCTCTGGAATTAGTTTGTTTTTCTTTTTTATTTTTCAGCGTATTATAGCTCTTATCAGTTACTGATTGCGCAAGATCCGCTTCCATAACAGTCTACGTATATTTCCCCCTCCATAACTACCATGACACCTTGATTCTCCTCCCCGATTTCCTTACTCATGTCAGTTTTCATATCTGCGAATATCTTGTCTCGATTGTTGTTCGCAGCCGGATTCTTTATCGGAACTGTTGTCTTGGCCCTTCCTCTGCCTGGTTTAGATCCCCATCCCTTGTTCGCTATCATCCAACTCCCATAAGTAGGTTTCGAGGGTTTTTCTGATGGCTTGTCAATTGCCGACTCCGTCCTTTGGTTACCCTCACCTATCTTTTTCGGGCAGTTAGTGACTCGGTGGCCCACACGGCCACATTGGAAACATATCGTTGGTAGGTTCTCATACATAATCGGATATATGGTACCATTAACTTCTACCATGCTTTGCAATGGTTTTTCGAGGTCCACCTCTCGCATACTTACCCTTCGCTCCCCAGTATGTGCTCTGATCAATTTTGATCGGAGTTCCCACTGCCGATGCGACGCAATACATCATCTCTTCCTTACAATATTTAATGAACATTTTCGGAACTCGGATCCATGTGATGGCTGTTGTTATACGATCCTTTGAAGCTTGGAACTTTGGCATCCATTTCCTCACCACGAGGTAATGGCCTGAAACTACCCACAGCCCTTTGGTCAGAATAAACGACGTTTTCTCCTTATCCATGAGTTTTAGGATGAAGCACCCATGTCCCAGTTCAACCAAATTGAAGGTCCCCTTCAGATTCCATAATTTCTCAATCCTGGTTGAAAGAAGATTATATTCACACTTCTCCCTAGTACCCGTAGGATAAGAGTATCCTTCCATTCGGCCCTCGGCTCCTCCCTGTAATCCTCATCAATAACAATCTTAGGATAGGGGCGATCCTCCATTGGTTCAAGCACCCGAATTCTGTGCAGATTATCCATGACACTTTTACAAAATTTCGGATCTTCCACTCTCTGCCCTATCAGGGAATTTAGGTACAAAATTCTTTTGACCTCCAGCCGCCGGATCCTCTTCATTCATTTCAATGTCGTCTGTCGCCATGGAGGGGGTTTCAGTTCTTGCCGTAGCCTTTAACTTTTTGATGCTTTTTCTCATTTGGTCGAATTTCTCGCTAAAGAGAGGCGGAAAGGTTTCTCTCCCTAGAGCCATATGATTCTCATCGCAAAAATAATTACCGAGAGAATTGATAATGATAATAGATGATAAATGTTATGATTTTAAAAAAATAGAAGGTTGGTTTGCGTGCGCATTAATGAAAACCCCTCCGGAGGTTTATTAGCACCCTAAAAATGAGTTTGAGTAATTAATAGGAAAATATAATTTGTGGTAATTTAGTCGAGACTTACATTTCAATTAATCAACTACATGTGGGACGCGCACACACTCTCATAGATAACAGAATTCTTGTACGCTAGTGAGTAGTGAGCTATATAATCATATGGATATTTAATTAATGTAAGGTGGATGGATTCCTCGAAATTCAATTAGTATAGATTTAGCTCAACCATCAAAACCCATGATTACGTTTTGCTAATTAATTAGAATATAGAAAACTATTTCTGAGCTAGACCTGAATTTATTTATTTTGGTGTGAAGTTAGATTAAATTTGATAGGAACATCATAGCAATAATAATACAATAATAATAATATGGATTGCAGTCTCAAAACGTGCCAAAAAATAATTAATGAATTGTATATAATTATGCATATATATATATATCAAAAAATTATTATTTTGTTACCACAAAATACTAAAATTTTAATTTCATACTAATCATCGCTTATTTTTTTTAACTGTAATCCTATATAATTTGTTTTTTAATTTGCTGGAGAGCAATAGAATTGATAAACATTGTAGCACCCCGCACGTGAGGCACCACATCCCCTGCACTAAGGTCCGATATCGAAACGGAGAATTCCGCACCTGGATCTTTCCCTAGCGAACGGGTAACAGACTAAAAACCTCCTAAGCTAGGCGGAACGTAGATCCTGCCAATCAAACCACACAACAGAGTGCAAACAGCGGAAGGCTTAAACTCAATCACTTGCATTGACCACGGGCCTGCAGAAAATTAAACATGCAATCCACAAGCAACTTGGGCTCCTCAGGCCTCTTTTGAACTCATGAATAACTTAGCAAAGGCAATTCAAAACTCTTATAATTACAATTATTCACATGCATTGAAATTCACATCATAGCCTACAATCTAATCGAATAAATTACATATGCAAATGCAAAGACTCACGGACTCTACAAACCGACTCAAAGACTCGACACAACT
>JBBMKE010428115.1:0-10503 GCA_037834125.1 Lippia alba | reverse complement strand
CTGGTGACCTGAACTGTGTACTATGTAACCACTCGACAACGGTACCTGAAACGCAATAAGTTGGGTTATATCCTGTAATTATGGGGTCTGAATTTTTATTGACGAGCTATGTTTAAAGCGGATACCTGGATTCCATCTTTGTACGGCTAAGAAGAATTGAGGCAATTTCTGCACAGAAGTCTCCCACGTACCGAACTCTATGGCTCGTGCCTTTTTAAGGCCTTGCCATGCTTTTGAATAAGAGACGTTGATAGCATACGTTGCGTGTACCTGAGTTTGTACGTTGCTGACTTTGTACCCATAATCATTTCTAACGAAAGGCAGAATTAAGCTCGCTATGAATGCAGAACTCAGATTTGCATGGTCGTTACTGCTCTGGTTTGGTAGACAGTAATGGCGAGGCGACAATTTTGTGATAGTCCAGTAACCCTTCCTGGCCTTTGCGCTGGCACGAAGTTTCCAGTTGCAATTTAAATCTTTGCATTTGATTTTCCAGAATTTTGGTTTGCTCTCCATTATAGTGTACTCGCGCCTACTCCATTTTATGTGGTGATCCTTCACAGCTGCTATTACATGTGCTTTGTCTTTGAATATCATACCCTCTGATAAAACACCCGTGTTGCGATTGTAGCAGAGGTCTCCCTGGACTGTTGGCATACCCACGGAGTCAGCGACAACTTCTGGGAACATAGCAGTCAGATATGGAGGGACATTTCTTTGAATTGAAGGACTTGTTTCAAGAGTAACATTGGAAGCTACGGGCTGATGTAAGGCGTCTTCCATATCATTTATCAAATTGTCCTCCTCTGCCTCCATCGGGTTTGTTTCAGTCTCCTCAATTGGATCTTCGTCGTCTCCCTCGTCGTCCGAACTAGCAAGTTCTCCAGCCCTAAATGAGTTAATTGTCGGATCTGGATAATCTGACTGTGTTGGAGATAGTGGCTGCGTCGGTGGGGTATCGACCTCTGCTGGGGTTTCATCTTCAGGTATGATCTCGGGATAGTAAGGAGCATTCAGATCTATTTGTGGTTGAGAAGCAGATGGACCGCCATAATCATACACTGTGACGGTGTTGAGACCTTGAGTAATCTCGTCTAATCCAAGAAAGTTATCTTGTGATAGCATGGAAGTGTAGTTCTCCATCTCTCCCCCATACTCAGATTGAACGAATATCGGGACACAATCTAACCCTCTCGCCGGGTCTGTGAAGTAGGAAAGATCGATATCGTTTGAAATTTCAACGAGTTTTTCCATGGGAGGGTTTCGGGAGATTAAACACGAAGCCAATATTCTGACTTTATACAACTCTTGATGAAGATTGAGGCAAGAATATATATTTGATAGCAAATCAGAGAACGAAGAGGAACGCGACAAAATTAACAAACGAACTGGTGACATGGTGCACTGTATGGTGTAATTTGTCTCCGTAACATCGCCATCATGATGGACCAACAAACCAATTGTATCCATAGATATGCAAATAGGCAAGAAATGTTTTTAAGATATTGGGGAGATTGTGTATCCGTAGATATAGCAAGAAATGTTTTGTAAAGCTATTGGATTGGTTGGTCTTGTATGAACCGCATTCGCGTTAAAAAGGATGTAAAAATATGACAAATTGCTGAAAATTTCGCCAAGAGTAGTCAAAAGTCGTCTGTACCAGCAGCTTTGGCAGGAAAGCTTCTCCAAAAAAAAGTCTTTAAAGACGCTTTTCTGGAAAGCGTCTTTATTACATTTTTCGTCAACAGAATAAGCAATCAGTCAACGTAGAATTTCTCTGATGAAGACGCTTTTCCCAAAAGCGTCTTCCCCCAATTTTAAACTACACCAAAAAAACACACCATTTTTACACTATGCTAATGAATAGTAACTCATTAATAAAATTTCACCAAGGTATATGGTGATAGACTGATAGTTGATATGACCATTTATTTTATTTTAATTTTTGGTAGAATTTCATGGAGTATATGGTGATAGTTGATATGACGATTTATTTTATTTTATTTTATTTTTTGGTAAAATTTCATGGAGGTATATGATGATAGTTGATATGACCATTTATTTTTGAATAGTTATGCTTAAAACAATTGAAATTTAATTCTCTTATTTTTGCTAGTATATTTTTGTTGCGAAATTATTTCTAATTTCAAGGTTTGACATTAAAACTTAAACCAATATTTTGTTGATGGGATATTACAATAATGATAGGTTTGCTAATTTAGTTATTTATTATTTATGTCTAAACAATTGAACTCTAATTTATATTTTAAATTTAAAAAGAGTTGTTTTTTTTTTAAATAATTAAACTATAATTATCTTACTTGTGTAATTAAAATAAGAGTGAGTTATCAATAAAAATAGTTTTAAACAATTGAACTAAAATTAATATTTCACTTTTAAAGTTTTATACACTATAATTATCTTGTTTCTGTATTTAAAATAACAAGGGTAAATTAATCAATTAAATATACTTCGCCGTCTGTGGGAATCGAACCCACGACCACATGGTTAAAAGCCATGCGCTCTACCGGCTGAGCTAAGACGGCTTCATATTCTTAATCTAAGAACATTATTTATTATATTAATAATATATTCAAAAAAGAAGTTCATTGAAAACGTTAACAATAATCCAGCGACTTCTTGTTTACAAGTCCACTAAATTACTAACAAGAACTGATCAACATATGCTCCAAAATCTTGACCTTAATTCACTCATTTCCATCACCTCTCTCTTGAATCTTGATCTTAAACCCGCATACAATTCTACATCAATCACTCCATGCATGAACAAAGAATCAAACTCAAGAAACTAGAATTTCTAACATATCATTAGTGATCTCATTCAGCAACACATTGAGCACATGTTTCTCCAAATCTCTCACAACATCATCCCTCTCACTCAACATCAGCTTCATATCACTCCACTCAGAATCCCACATGCAGTTCGCATCAGGAACCTTATCGTAGACGTCGTTCTCCAGCAGACTGCACAGATGGCCCACGATATCTCCTTCTTCGTCGAGAAACGTGAGAGTTTCCAAGTCTTTTGACAGAAGCTTGATCAAGTCATCCAAGGACCTCAACTTTGGAGAAGCTAAGGTTGTGATTGCTTTGCAAGTATGGAAAGGAGAGTAGTTTGTTCTCTTAGCTTTTCTTTTCATTATTTCGTATGCACAGTCTAGTATCAGTTTCTCGTTTTTGAGTTTGTCGGTGTGATCATCGCCGGCTTGAAGAGAAGTGAGTGGGATGTTGAGGTTGAAAAGTGCTTTTGCAGTGTTGATGAATTCTTGGCTTTTTATTACAATCTCCTTCAGCTCTTTTTCGTGCTCGGTTAGTTGATTTTGTGATATCATTGTTGGATTATAGCCTCCTGCAAAGTATGTGAAAATTTATTTAGCATTAAAATGTAGAAATAATATATATCTAAATGCATGGATTGTATTTAACATGATTTTGATATAGTTTTTTGTGAATTTTCTTCACAATTCCGTTCTTATTTCGATATGATATGAATAAGTAATACGAAAACAACTTATAATCGATAGAGGAATGTGCAATAGTGTCTCTTGATAGCATTAGATACTTACCGATGCTTAGATCAGATTGTTTGATTTCTTGCTCAGATATGGAAGAAGAGCATGTCTCTTCGGTTTTCTGAAGATCATACGAAACATTTCGAAGATTTGAATCTGTATCATTACACTGCTAAAAAAGGGTTAAAAGACAGAATAAACATTGCGGTTCACAAATAATCTCATTTCATGAAAATTGCTGTGATGAACTCACGTTGTTTTTTGAAGCTAGCACTTTTTGTGTGTTCTTTGTTTGCCGTTCGTCCCGTAATTCATCTTTCTTGGTTATTTCTATGACTGCATCAGACTTAAGTATGTTTGAATCTGATCTTTCACTTTGTTCATCCTTTCTCTTTTTCTGCATTTGCTGTTTCGAATCAGCCGACTGCTTCAACGACCTCGTCAAGCGATTCACATTTTCGGTGCTTCTCCTAATCATCTGCAAATCCATCTTTCTAGTGTTCTCGTTTTTATGATTTTCCTTACGAACTGCCTTACTTTTTACAGCTGATGAGACGTCAATAGTCTTTTCAACCTCCTCTGATTGCTTTCTTGGAGGTAAATTCTCATTTCGACCTTCTTTGATGATCGTGGGATCACCATTTGTTGTAGTAGCTTCTCCATCCATTCTCATTGTCGTCCCTTTCTCCGGTGTAGATTTTTCATTTTTTTTCCTAGTTTTCAACAAGGATAAGGATTCCTCATGATGATCTTTATGTTTCTTCTTCCCCTTCTGCCCTCCCAGATGCATGTCCTCTGAAACGTCCAGTTTCTTAGGCACTCGTTCTCGAGGGGGATGTTTGTCATTCCTCTTTAGCTCGAGGCCCGTGTTTGTATTCCTCCTTTCCTTGTCTTCGGGTAGTGATATCATGCTATCTTGATGCACTTTCTGCTTCATCTCATTATTCAATTCTGTAATTTTTCTTTCTTTATCTTCTTTAAGAGTTGATCTCTCTTCACTACCTTTGGCATTTTGAATTTCAAGTGACTTCATTTCTTTTGGCATTTGCCTTGTTTCGGATTCTATCTTTTCTGCTCGAACACCTGGATTAAGATCCTTAACATTTGTCTTGATATTGCTCAAAACCTTCCTTTCCTTCCCTTTTGAGCTCGACAAATCTTTCTTATTGTTCGTGTTTTCTTCCTTATGAGGAAGGTCTTCGATCCCCATAAGTTTTGCTACAACATTTGAAATTCTCCCCTTCTCGTTTTTCACCTTCACTTTTCGAGCACTATCGAAATCTGGTATACAGCTAGCAGATCGTTTATGTCTCGTGTTATCAAAGGAGAACTTAGGCGGTTCCACTAATATCTTTTTATGTGTTAGCTCTCGACCTTCTCGATCATCCTTAATTTCTTCGAATAGCCTTGAACGGGTTTCGGGTTGGGGCCCGTTTATGTATTCTGAAGCTTCTTGCAAGTCTACAAGCATTCTGAGGGATTCTTCCAAGTCAATGGAGTTTCTGTTGAAGCCATGATTGTTATTGGAGCAAGATTGTAGTATCTGGTTTAGCTTTTCTATTCCGGTTGATATTTCGTTTACGTGATTTGGGTTCGTGTCCGTTTTCTTGCTGCTCACCGGTCTGCGGCTAAGACGGGTAAAAAAATTGATCAGGGGATTAGTTCTAGGAGGGGTGATTTTGCTTAGTTTCTGAGTATTCTCAAAGGCAGAAAATAAGGCCATTGAGTTTTTCAGAATAATCTGGTTTGATGATTCTGAGAGGTCAAATGATCTGCTGCCTCTGTTAGGCCTTCTGCCCTGGATTTGGAAAGCTTATTAGAATTATAAGCGAAGTAAGTGTAATATCTCAAAACCTAGAAGGGGGGATCATGTCATTATATGTCTTGTAGGGGAGGTTCTCGTAATTACTTAACAACCGAAATCAAGCCAACAGTGGTAAGAAAAGCATATATAGAACTACTTTCTTACAGGTTCCAGTGCAGTTGCTAGTTGGGCATCTCTGTATGCTGCAGCATTTGCATGAAACTCTGCCGGTTCAGAGAGACGTGAATCAAAATAGGTAAGAACTTATGTGAATCGAAATAGGTAGAACTTATGGCCGAGCTATGTGCAATAACAATAGTAAAAGGAAGAAAAAACAACTATCCGACTACATAATCTCCATGACTTTGTGCTGTCTATCGATCAAATGATTTTACATGTCTGCGCTATCGCAAAGCCAGATTCCCACATCTCTATATATAGTAGCGGTTTTCTTACTACTCTCTCGAAATGTATACATAAAAGTAAAAAACGAACAAGAAACCTCACCTCGAGGCATTTGGCTCGAATTATGAGTTGTAGCCATCTTTTCCTTCCGTAGGCGAAGATCATGCAGCAGCTTCTGCGCAAAATCCGATCTCGTCTCCATTTTTTATTTTTTTTTCCGTTTTTTCCCCTTGAATCTGCAAGAACTAACTAGAGAAAGATGAGAATGGTTGTTCAGAAACGGGGGAAGTACTGTTGTCTTGCATTGGCAAAAGTATTGATTCTTGAAAGCTTTGGTGAGAAGGGTGTGTCAGTGTTTGGTAACATGGGATGTGGATTGAAATGGTGAAAAATGGCAAAATTGCTTAAAGGTTGGCGTGAACGGTATGGCTGAATAGGCTATAAATTTTTGCTTTTATTCCACTCCAAGCAATGGGAACAAAAGCTGCTCTTCCTGTTTTTGCATTTTAGGATTAGCCTAATTTGCCAAGGGGAAGTAGTTCGTTAACCCTTTGTCGCCCCCTTGCTATTCTAAGTTGAAAAATGCACGGATACGCCTATTCGATAAAGTACGGATATGAATATAGTGATGCAAACACGACACGACATAAATATGGTAACAAAAATTTTCTTAGATTTGACATATGAGAAGGGTTGGATATAAGTGTTTGACACGAGAGGATATACTAAAATTAAATAATGTTTTTAGAAGTTTCCGTGTATTAAAGACTCATCAGTACCATATACAAATACATTTGTTTGTTTGTTTTTTCTTATACTATGTAAGCTACGAGGTATGAATAAGTCTAAAAATATCATGTTGTTTGTCAAGCCATATGCGACACTCGTGTTATATCTTACATGTAGTAAATTTAGAAAAAAAAATTAATAGCTGGAATATTAAAACATGCACAAGGAATAATATTACGGCGTGATTGGTATACATGAATGAAATGAGGTAGGAAATAAATGAACATTCTACAATGGAATGAAATAACTCTATTATATCATTACTATGATCGGTATGTCCAGTAGTAAAATTAAGAATGAAATAAAAATTTTAGATTCATTTAATTTATATTATTCACAAATAATAATAATAATAATAATAATAATAATAATAATAATAATAATAATAATAATAATAATAATAATATGAGTATGTGTGTGTGAGAGCGTTCGCGCACTCGCGTGTGAAAGAGAGAGATATTCATACTAGATCATATGATTTTGCTGTATTTAATATAATACATATTTTTAAAAATAAATTTAATATAAATGTCAAATTTAACTTTTATAGAATATTTTAATGTATTATGCATATACCATGTACTTTTAAATATATAATATAATATATTTATACTTATATTATTTTTATATAAATTTAACACAATCTAATAAATTTTTAATGTGATTATATATTCATAATAATAATAATAATAATAATAATAATAATAATAAATAATAAGTACACATTTAACAAACGTAAATATTACATAAAAAATAAATAAAGTTGGAAGATTGAGAATGTCTAATACTATGTGGTTACCTAAAAAAAGAATAAATTTATGTCTGTAGTAATGAGCACTACCTCATTAATGAGTATTCTTAATCACTTTTTGTATCAATCAAGAGTTTGAGGATGAATGTGGGAACACTCATTCTATTTCAATTACATTCCACCATACCAGAT
Organism: Lippia alba; assembly: GCA_037834125.1. Lineage (NCBI taxonomy): Eukaryota > Viridiplantae > Streptophyta > Magnoliopsida > Lamiales > Verbenaceae > Lippia > Lippia alba. The sequence goes on along the minus strand of JBBMKE010428115.1, from coordinate 3,029 downwards.
AGAGTTTGAGGATGAATGTGGGAACACTCATTCTATTTCAATTACATTCCATCATACCAGATAATGCCGTTAGAATATAAACATATTTCTTATATGATTTCTGTAACACCCCGACTTTTCGGCCGTACAGGTATGACGTATGTGTTTACCAACGTGCGCAATTTAATTGTTTTATAAATGCATTTTTATTTAACTTCGTTTATCTACTTGCTATAATGTGGAATATTTGGAATTCCTTGAACATTTGGACAAATGTGAATAATTGAACTCTTTGCAATTGTGTGGACTATATGCGCTTGATTGTATTTGAATTGATTTCTGACTTTCGTGGATTTTGACTATGTATGTGATTTATGTGTATTGAACGTGGATATGTGCTAGTTTTGTATTTTTGTCTTGGCATGTTGTGTTTTGGTTTGTTTTTTGGTTGTGCGACCAAAATGGAGGCTAACGAGCAATTAGCGCACCAATTGGTCCGGGTGACTTTTCTTGAGCTCGAAAATTCGGATTCGATTCCGTCACCTCCATTGAGCTTGAATCGATGATTCGGACTCGATGGGACTAGCCTTATAATTTTTTAAGATCTTTAAGACCACCAAAATCCAACCGGAACGAGCCCCTTATGTTTCTATTGACGATTCTTCACTTATTTCAAGTCACGACCCTACCCGACGACTCTATGGATCTCTAACCCATACCCTAACCCATATAACTCACTCACACTCTCCCTTTTATTAGCCCCAACCGAACCAAACCCTCCCCAAACCCCAAACTTTCAGCTAACAAGAAAAGAAAGAAGAGAAAGAAGAGAAAAAAATAGGAGAAGAAGAACCCTTCCCCAACCTTGAGGTTCTTGGGCTCAAACCTCAATAATTTCTTCTACAATTTGGAAGGTAAGCCTATGATTGTATTCTTGAACTTCTCCTCTTTCTTTTAAGTACTCACATGCTTCTTGGATTGGAGATTTGTTATGATTTTGGGGATTTTGTGCAATAGTGAGGGTTTAGGCTCATATGAAGGGTTTGCATGATTTCTTGCCATTTTCTTGAGATTGATTGATGATATATGACCCTTATGCATCCCTTATGACTTGTATGGAATGAATTATGATCATGGTTTAGCATTGGTTGAGTTGCCATTGATGAATTTTGCAAGAAACATGAAGCTTGAAGCATGATGCATCTCATCTCATTTCTTTCTCACATAGATTCGTTTATGGCATGAATTAGGTCATGGAAACCTTGCATGGGATTGCATAAATTCATCCCAAGCATGTGGTTTTGAGTTGAGGGAGTGTTGGTTGTATTTTCTTGGCCAAAACAGGGCCAAAAACAGAGTTTTGGACGCCCTGGAGTAGGTAACGGACGTTAGCCCGTTTTGCCTTTGTGAGGAGTAATGGCCGTTGCTCAGGCATGGTACGCCCCTGTACCAGGTAACGGCCATTACCTTCTGTTGTGAAGGCTGGGGGTAACGGCCGTTACCCCCCTCTGTTTTTCGGTTTGTGGTTTTTCTTCGTTTCTTTGCTTGTTTCGCGTTTCTCCCGCCCCGAACTTGATCCCCTTGTATTATATGCATGTTTATATAATTGAATTGCATTGATATGATCTCTTAATGCTTGGTTATGATGTGTATTGTGTCTCCTCAATGTGTTATGTGCCTTGTGTGAAAGTTTCGAGCTTGTTTGACGTGATTTGAGCTTGTTATGAATTCGCATGCCGAAGTTGTTCCTAATTGCGCATAAATGATTGGATTGTTGGTTTATGAACCCTAATTGCTCTTTATGGCCTAATTTATGATTCATATGACTTGTGTACTTAGTGAATTATGTGATTTGATCATTATTGGAGCATTATGCATTGATATGGATTGAATTATGAAAGATATGAACGTGATTGGATTCGAACGCATGAATTATGGTTGAAGTGATTGAATATGGGCCTTTAGGGGCATTTATTGTGCACATGAACAGTGTCATGATATTATATTGTTTCTTATGCATCTCATATCATACTCATTGCATTGCCGAGCGTCATTTGTGGTCATATTGAGTCTCACGCACTTTTCTTGCACAGATTCGGGTCCAGTGGAGACAAGATCGTTTTGAAAGCTTGCTTCTTATGTTTAAACTTCGAAGGTGGGTTTCTCTACTACTACTTAATGACCCTAATACAACCTCTATCTGAGATGTTTAAGCCAAAACTAAATATATGTATTTAGAGTCATTCTTTTATCGAGTAAATGATTGCCAATGTACAACCTTTTATTCATGAACCTTACCATGTTTTGGCGAGAAAAGAAAGAATGCATGCACGAATGAAAGAGGGCCCAGGGACTTGATACACGTAGCTATCCTGTGAGGCATAGGACTGACGGTGATCCCGTGTGTAGTCTCATAAGGAACGGCGCATCTTGAACTCGTTGGATGTAGCGAGGGATAGGGCCGCCAAGCTTTTAGGGAAAACAATGTACCCCATTTTGGTCAAGGAAATGGAACCGGATGGCTCGGGTCGATCACCCGACCATCCACCGATGAAGGAGGAACGTACGGAAAGGCCGGTGAATCGGATTGCCCAAACGTAATAAAATTGTATACTTGTGCACATAATGAAAGAAGGCATGTATGAAAGAATGGCATGAAAGACTGACAAGAATGACATGAATGAATGTAAAGAATGACATGAAAGAATGATTAATGTTAGTACACGAGATGGCAGAAGGAGAATTATGCCTGCCCCCTCGCCGGGCTTATAGGAACCTAATGAATGAGTGAAAGAATGAAAGATATAATCCCGTGAGCTAATCTTCTTTACCCACTTGGGAAATTATTATAAAACCTCACGTGGGATTATATTATGCATGTGAATGTTTGTTTACTGCTTTATGTATTATATTATAAGCCCCGCTTTTATACCCTCCAGTCTCCTATAGACTTAACCCGGATTTGTTTCAGTTGTGTTGTGCAGGTTGTTCTTTTGGAGTGCTAGGCGGGAGTTCGTGTCTTTTGGTAGTATTTTGTATAGAGTCTTGTT
>JBBMKE010428106.1:0-10504 GCA_037834125.1 Lippia alba | reverse complement strand
CAATAAATGTAAGAAAATAGGGATAGAGGATGTTGGGCCGTTCTAGATTGGGGCCCCTTGTATGATGTGCCCCACAAATAATAATCCCGTGGCTTGGACATTTTTGGCGGTTGTCAACCCTTTTTCCTATCATTCACCTTCGTCTCATCGACACTCGATATATCATGTACGGTTGTTTTTTTAGTTCATTTTTATGAATTTTAATTTGTCGGACCACTTGAATACAAATATTTTTCTATTAATGAAATTATATTCTTAAGTATTTGGATTTGAGATCTCTGCCTAAGCAATATTAATTGTTATTCCATATATCATATATGTTTATAGGTGGGAAAAATCGGGTTTTTGAATATTTTTTGTATTATTATTATTATTATTTCAAAATTTCCATGTATAAAAATTTTAAATTCGACTTGAATTAATAAGGTGTAAAACATTTTTTTATTAATAATTAATGTAAATATAAAGAATCGAAAATAAAATCTCTAATTAAATTAATATAACTAATATAAAACCATTTAATTATACAATAATTTAAAAGTAAAATCTCTAATTAAATTAATAAAGCGGGTTTTGAAATATTTGGTTGCATAACTCTTGTAAATCTTTTATATGTATCTTCCTTATATGCAACCCAATCTGAGGTTGTTATGGCAAGAAACAAATAGAAATCAGTAGATTAATTTTATTTTTTTTCTAAATCAGGGCATGCACCGTCAATTATAGTGATTAGTCCCCTCGCTGGATTGTAGACACATCATAGAATGAGACAACTGACCAAAAGATTTAAAGCTACTTCATACCCCTCACTGGATTATAGGCACCTTATAGGGAGGAACAGTTGCTCAGACACCTCGTAGGGTGGAATAGTTGGCCAAGAAATTTAAAACTAATTCATACACATTCGAACCCCTGACATTTGATTATGAATGGTTGAATCCCTTCTACTCAACCGTACCCTCCTAATTTTAATCAATAAATTAATTCAAAATCTATAATTAAAACTTTATTCGAACTCACAATGCTCATCATAATTAGGAATATTTCCAAAACAAATGGAATCGAACTTTTGTGTTTCCCTTTTTCTTTTTTTTTTTCGACTTGAGGTTTGTCTCAAACTTATTAGCCCGTTTGGAATTTGAGTTAGATAAATTCTAAATTTTTTATTTAAAATTCAATTAATTTCATTATTTTAGTTCAACTTAGCTCGATTTCAAATTTAAAAATAATATATAATTTAAAAAAAGAAAAAAAATATTCATATATCGATTCCAACCTCGATTTGATTTTACATATCTTAAAACTTTTCGAATTTAAATTCCAACTTTATCTTGTCGGCCTCAATCGACTCACGAATGGACTCAATTCATGAACTATCCTTAATCATAATAGTAACTACGTGGACAAATTAACGTACAATGAAGGTGGATATTGTTGTGGACAACGTAAGCTTGATCAGATCACCGACCCATGGGACCTTGTAAGGTCTGGTCACCACTCACGAGCCGTCCCACCAATGTTGTATTTGTGCCAGCCAAGACTCTTTCTCATCATGTACTTGTTTCTTAACCTTTCTTTTCATTATTTATTATTTATGTCACCAATATTCTTGATTCATGCTTATTTGGGATTCTATCTTCCAATTTATCTATTTTTACGTTTTCAATTTTTGAATTGGAGAAAAAATATATTGAATCTAATAATAATGAGGGAGATAGTGTAGTATAATTACATTTTGGATATGATTACTTTTTTAGTATGCATTGGGGTTGTTGGATAATGTTTGTATTGGTCGAGAAATATTTCTTATGACAAATCTGGTAAAAAATCAACGGAAAATATAGAGATATTGTCAGTATTTCATTTGAAAAATAATTTATTAAAAATTATCGATGACTTGAGATTTTATTAAATACTTTTATCGGAAAATAAAAAAAACTAACAAATATGTCTCTATTGGTTTCAAAATGCTTTTTCCAACACAATTTCAATGGAATATACTTTGTTGATGAGTCGTCCATACTTTGTTGTTATATAGTCAAAGTGTTACGGGGATTGTAGCAAGAATGTATAGGGAAAGGGAGTTCGACTTGGAGTTCATGCTCTCTATTTTGAAAGATTAAACGATTGGTGTGATAATGAATTGTCGATGAAATTCGATTTAACTGTTTATAATTTTCAAATTAAACAAAAAGAAATTCTTGACAGATTCTCATATATTATACTCATTTTTTGTATTCTTTTGGCCCTTTATACTTATATATATATATATATAAAGGAAATTAATAGTCTATTCCTGTAATGAAAATAAAAGACAATAAAAGGAATAAAAACAAGTGATCTCTTTATGATATTGGATCAAAAAGATTCATCATCAATGGCTAAAATTAATAGTCTATTCCTGTAATAAAAATAAAAGACAATAAAAGGAATAAAAACAAGTGATCTCTTTGTGATATTGGATCAAAAAGATTCATCATCAATGGCTTATGGCTTCCTTGAAAAAGTACAAAATTAAACTTGTGCTAGAAAGAGAGAACAAATGTGTACGTAATTGTCATGAGTTGTGCAAAGGGACATGAAACCTTAATTGTGGGTGGCTAACTTGCACGATCGAAATATATATGCCCAAACAATTAGAGCCTCACAAGTTTAGATACAAACAAATTACTGCTTTTTCCAATTAATGAGGCGCCTACCCTAACTTTTTGCCTCGTTTCTAAGATATTTGGCATTTAATTTGTAAGTTGGGTTGTCAATTTTGTCGGTTTTCGCCCCCATGTACCTTTCTTTTAGTTCCTTAACCTTTGAGAAAATAAAATAAAATATAAGTTAAAATTAATATCTTGATATTGTAAACATTCTTTATTCATTAATAAAACTTGCAAAAATAAGTTTGTTGTTTCATTTTTCCTTATAAAAGAGTTATTCGAATTCTGACTATGTTCACTCTACTGAAAGTTTTTTTTTTTTCGTATAAATTATTAAAGAGTTTTTTCCTACTACCATCCCTACAAAGTTACATAATTATATTCCATATCTATTTAGATGGAAATGTGGTAGATTCTAGAGGTAGAATTATGAAAATTAAAAATAACTTCATTTTTTTGAAGTTGAGGTCAATCAATTGACAAACTGACCTTTATACATTTAATTTAAAAAATTAAAATTAAAATATTCAAAAAGTTAATTTAATGTTAAAGTAAATTTAAAATTAATTTGATTTGAATACTTAGCAAATATCTTTTTTTTTTAAAATGAATTATGTGTAAAATGAGCTATTTATTCATAAAAATCAAATAAACCCTAATAGAATAAAACAATCTGTAATTTTTTAAACTTTTAAGAGTGGATCTAGTAAAATTTTCATCTATGTAATCTCGTAATCGTAAATGTAAATGTAAAAAACCCATCATTAAAGTATATGTAAGCTTAAAGCTTAGTCCACGTTCTGTTTTTCACAAATTGAAAAAAAATATATAATAAAATTAAATAATAATAATAATAATAAAATAGAAAAAGTTTAGTCCACGTTGGTCGAATTCTCTCTTTAAAATTTACAATTTTTATATAAGATTTTATGGGTTTATTTATAGATTCTAAAATAAGAACTTTTTTTTTTGTTCCACCCATCCGGCTTGAGGAATTTGAATTCAAAATTATTATCCAAAAAAAACTTTAATCACTTAAATTAACCATACAATAATTTATTTTTTTCTTTTATTATATCTCATAAATTATAAGAACTATTTATTTGAAAAAATCATTGTAAATTGTAACTGAGTGAGCTTTACACAGTTGCGGGATTATTATAAAAGTGTAATTTTTAATATTAAATTGAAAGAGCTGAGAAAATGATAAAACTGAAAAACTAACGCCGGAAGGTTTGTCGGATTCTTTGAAGTTTTTAAGGAAATTTTGTAAGATCCCATTATGATTTTTTTTTTACACCCAACAATTCGAGGTAAATCGAAACTCAAAGTAACAAATGAAACATTAGAAGAATCAATGCAGGCCGAGACCGCATTCCTAGCAATAATGTGGGCCATTAAATTGACATCACGATGAATAAAAGAGAAACGAGCATCTTAAAACTTCAAGCAAGTCGACTTCACATCGAAGAGAATGTTTCCAATGGGCAAAAGGCACTCTCCAACATTATTAAGATTGTTAATAATTCATGCAGTCTCCTTCCATAATAACCTTCCGCCAGCCAAAGTACTGAGCCAAACGAATATATAGCTGAGAGGGCCACGAAGGCTTCCGCCGCTGAAGAATCAGAACTATACTTCCTACGATCCATTTCCAACCTACACACTGACCAAACTAGTCTCGAGCAACCATTCCAATGGCGATCTCATCGACATCCTTAAATATGGCCCCGTCGAAATTCACTTTGATCCACCCTTAGCCCGACTTAATCCAATAGACCACTTTAATCCACATCTTGTTTAACGTAGTTAAGATATAAGTAATTAATAGTCCTACTATTAATTACTATCATTATCTAAGTAATTTAGGATATTATCTTTTATTTATTTATTTTATAAATAAATAAATTGTGACTTATATTTTTAAACAATCAAACTAGATATTATCTTTTATTTATTCCATAAGTATAAACTAATTAATATTTAGGATATTATCTTTTATTTATTTATTACTTAAATAAATAAGATATTATTATTTATTTATTTCATAATAAATAAATTAGGATATTATTTTTCATTTATTTACTTTATAAATAGACTAATATTTCAATTAATAATTAATTCATAACTAATTATTCATTAGGCCTTTTATTTTGTATTGGGCTTTAGAATTAATTCTCATGAACCCTTATTATTAATTCTCTAATTAATTATATTAATTGTAAGTGAGATATATAATTAATTATGTTTAGACTTTATAATTAATTATACTTGAGCTTTGTAATTAATTATCTAATTAACTAATGTATATTAATTCTCTAATTAATTATATTAATTGTAAGTGAGATATATAATTAATTATATTTAGATTTTATAATTAGTTATACTGGGGCTTTATAATTAATTATCTAATTAACTAATATATGGTGTTTTCAGCTAGATGGACTACATGCCCTAATGCTCTCTCACGCATGCCAGACGTGTACCTTACATGCGTAGTCTCATTTCGATCAATTATTTTGACATTTCTAGCAATACCCTCTCATCCTGACATTTGTATATGGCCATCTAGGTTAATTATTCGATTAGTAGTGACTCTAATTAATCAATACCCTTATTAATTATTTAGTTCACAAGATCACGCGACCATAGTCTAGCAACTGGTGCGTGACCCCTGGTCGAATAATGAATAAAACGTGATAACCTTTCAGTCAATGACATTTGTGAGATACGATCCTCCTTCTATCCCATCTCTCAATTAAGACCTAGGGTATGAGAATAATGGGAGCCCTAATAATCTTAATCTTAAAACTAAGTTCATAGCATAATCTTAATCTCAATTCAAGAAACTATTTTCTTGATATCTTGATCCACCGCCTAGGCAAAGGGTTTTCATGATGGCATATGAACAACTTATGCAATAAGAGATCTTTTTACTTGAAGCAAGTGTAAGTCCTTTATCGATTCTCAACATGCCTCCATGTGCTACTTTTTGTAATCTCAACATAATCTCTATGACACCCTTTTAGACCCATGCCAAAGATTACCTACCAAGCTCACACAAGACATCAATGGAATCTCAAGTCTAAGGATTAATGAATCACGTCATCGACTTGTGAGATGTTTCTTAATTTGAAAGTCTCTACGCCTTGAAGTAGTTACTTTCTTTCCCATTTAGGAATCTTCTCACATGGGACACCTCAATGTACTCTTTCTAAGTATCAAGCACCCTTGTGTATTGCATACGCTTCAACTATGCACTTTACACCCCCATGAAAAAGGATGATTCCTTCTTAAGGACGCAATCCCACAAGCAAGTCTCAAGTGAGCCTAGTTGACACTCCCACTGTCCGTTGGGTTCATCGACTTGGAGTAGTTTCTAATCCAACTTAGATTAGGGCTTGTTTCATAAGTCATTACCCTGAATAGCTAAGACCTAAAAGATTGATGGATTAGAGGAGTTCTAATACATGCGCACGTAATAGGAAACACACAAAACATGTAATTGCACATAAAGAAGTGTTTGACCCTTAATTATAATCATACGTCTATTATTCAAAAATTGTCCATGATACTAGGAAAGTCCTAGAAGCTTATTTCAACGAATCGGCTTTTTAGGGCACTATTCCTAACAAGTATTTGTCATAATTTCAAGGTGAGCTCTCCAGAACTCTTTGAAGATCCAATTTATGATTAAATTTGAATTAGAATCTATCCTCTCCAGATTTAACAATCTCCATACCCTTCACCGGGTTCATAGAGAGGGTCATGGCCGATGGAAAAAATTCAAATCTAATGGAGCTTATGGTGCATATCTTACCTACCAGCGATAGAGAAAAATCGGCTTTAACATCCTCCGCGAGGACCACGGAAGTTGCAGCCTTTTCGATTCTTTAGATGTGAGAGAGATACCCTTAATTCGTCAAGATAACTCCTGATCTATGCACTCTGATGCCATAATAGTATCCACAGAACCGACAAGAAGGGACAACCCTAGTAGAGCGATAGCAGACACAAAATCAGAAAACAACAAACGAGATTAAACAAAACAAAAACGTAACGGTAAGAAACTGAGAAATGCCCCAGCGATTACTTCGCAATGAAAGGCGGCTGTTGGAACAGGCGCCGGCTATCGCTGCCTATAGGGGAACCAGGGTTCAGGAAGTGGCGGTTCTCATGGGAGAAGGGGTAGGGCTCTCATGCGAGAATGGAATCATGAAATCTAATTTTGTGTATTATCATGATTATTAAACAACTAATTATTTTATCACAACCAAACTAAGTCACAATTTTCTTTATTTGTATATAAAGAAGAATAAGGTATCTTTTCTATTCAAAACTTAAGAGAAAGCTTAATAGGTGAATGAAACTGAGGAATGCTTACAAAATGGAAGTTTTTCTAACTAGCAAATGAGTCACACAATTGATATCATTCTAAATAAAAATTATTAATATGAAATAAACATCACAACCAACTTAAAGGTTTTTAGAATAACTACACTGATTCTCCAAAGACTTAAACTTTGATCACAAAAAACAAAAATTCTCATATTACTAACAAAAACATAAATTGAAAAATAAAAACTTAGAGAGCTCGTAACCGGTAACAAGTTGGGACAAAATGTGCGATGCAATAGTGATGGATATATTTGTCGCAAAGGTTGAATCCCCAACCCTTTAGGTCCCCCAAACTCCGACCCGACGAAATAAGTGGGAGGAGGCAAATCAGGTACTCAACGACCCGTTAAAAGGGAATTGTGTCACCTACAGGTCTACAAGGAGTCCACCCTCAAGTCCATGATGGACTCAAGAATAAAACTCCACATTACAACTTTGTATCTTGTCATAAATCTGCGACCTAGAGGAATTGAACTTTGTATCTTGTCATAAATCTACTCCTCCATAACTAACTGAGTTGCGCTCTGCGGGCATAGTGATGGATATACTTGTAAATATAGCTTGAGGCGTATGAATTGAAGTAAAAAGAAAAAAAAAAGAAGCGATAATAGTTGTGGTAGCGAGCGATATGCTCTTTTATTAATGGATGTTGTATTTTAAAGTTTTTTTTTTCTTCCTCCCTATATCTCATTATTATAAGTTTGATTCCATTGAAACACTGAAGTACGAAACTTTTTATGTCAACAATATTGTATGTCATAAGCGCACGACGGCCATTTAAAAAGAGAAAAGAAAAAAGTTTGTGAATATTAATTAAAGTGTTTCATACATATCTCTTAGTCACGCTTTCCTATTCGCTTTTCCTTGACCTATTCTTTTAACATGTTTTTTTTTTTTTAAAATTCTCTTTTGTATTTTCTTAATAACGTATTTTTCTTTTTTCTCAAATATCATATAATATTAAAATTGATAAATATGGAACCAATTGTCAAAATGGCAGACTGTATGAAAGTTTTAATTAAGTATATATTGTTAGCATATGTTATAAAGATCAATGTTGTCATACTAAATTATAATATATTTTTATTTTGAAATTTTGATATTGAATTATTTATTGTTTCCCTCAAAACCGCGGGCAATCAAACTTACAAAGCAATAAAACCAGTTAATTAACAGCTAAGAAATTGTTAGAAAATACAATTTCAAAATCGCTACGATCTATATATATCAAAATAATTTTATTAGGTTATCTAAATGAAGCATGACAAAATTTGATTTTGATAAAGATAAAAAGTCCCAATTCAAACTTTTTTGGTTTCCGTGAGGTACAATATAAACTATTTGTAAGTGATCGTTGAGTCCAAAAATATTTTATGTTCGAATTGAAAAGTTATTCCCTCAATCTATAATTTTATTCATCGAAATAGATAATAATATCAAAATAATTATTAATATTTTGTCACAATCTGAATAACTAATATAATGGAGTAGATAAACACCGCGAACGAGGACATTAAGAGTGCAGACGCTTCGTTGATATTTTTTTAAACATTCACACCCAACTTCAAATGGTCATAGAAATTTGAACTCGAAACTTTACTTTCGAGAAACAACCCTCCAACCACGACCAATCCTGTTGGTAAATAAATACATACATTTATTAACATTAATTAAGAATCAATTTATCTACGTTAACCGAGAGACCTTTTAGCATCATAACTCTTTATTTTTTCAATATAAATTCTACCTACATATTTTATTGTTTTCAACTTAATCTCTTCTATATCTATTAGATTATAATTAATTATCTATCTTTTCACTTATTTATCTTTAACTTTTTTTTCACTTTATTTCAATTCTTTATTATATATTTATTTTTAATATTTTTTATTTTATATTTGAACAATTACTTTATATTAATTTAATATTATATCCTTATTTATTCATTATATAAATCAAGTCATAATATAAAATTTTTAATTTATTAAAAAATCACTAATTATAAATTAATTACTACCCTACTAGTGAAATTAGGTAGAAAAATAAATTCATTCCTCAAGTTTGACCAAAAGATATAATCGAGGATATTTCAGTAAATATGTGAATTTCGAAGAATATAAACCTCTAAAAATACCTTCGTTGAAACTTGAAACAAATCAACAATACATATAATTATTCTTCAGAGTCTCACACATTTGTTGCAAATATTATTGATTACACTATAAAAATGTTATTCTGTACAATAAAAAATGTTGATTAGATAATAATTAAAGGAGAAAATTATTATTTTTGCTTCATAATATACCTCTGTTTTTAATTTTGGTCCCAACAATTGTCATGGTCTCACTTTACGGCTCATAAAGTCATTTTTTTCCCTTAAATTAAGTCTCATTGATCAATTTCCGTCCAAATTTAACGTTTGACAGTTAAATAATTTTTTTTAATCTCTTTTAATTTTTTATATTTTCAAAACTACCCCAAATTATTTAAATTATGTATTTTCACCCCAAACTATTTAACTTATATATATATTATATAATATATATATAATATTTTATAATATAATATGATATGCTTTATCAATAAAAGTAATTTTCAAAGGGGATAAAAAGTAAAATTTTCTAATAAATTGGGGTAAAACGTATTTTTAACGGTCAACCGTTTGTTTTGAACGGAAATTGGTCAATGAGATCTAATTTAAGGGGGAGGGGAAAGACTTTAGGAGACGTAAAATGAAAACATGACAATTATGGGGCCAAAATTAAAAAGAAGTTACATTAGAGGATGAAAATGATAATTTTCTCCAATTAAAATGCATCCACATTAGTCTCAAAATACCAAGCTTTTATTAAGTCCAGTATATAAAATTTTTGGCGGTTAATTGTTAGCGATTTTTTTTCGAAATTTATAGATAATTCATTCAGAGAGAATTGTGACTTAAAGAACTCAAACTCAAAGTCATTACTGATAATGTAATAATGCTCATTCCCTAACTTCAAATCAAGAGTTCTGAAATATATGATTTTAGTCTCTTAGTATATATTATAGATTTTTTTTATGAGATGTTGGGTCTAAATGTTTTTTGGCTTTAGAACTGTTTGTTCTCTCAAATTATTAGGGAGCTGGTCATATGCGAACCCTCAAACTCTTTATTTCTAATTTGTCGCCCGCAAGATTGAACATGTGTCTTGTAGTGTAGGACCCATCAATTATCATAAAATGTTTTTTGTTATTTTGACACAAGTAAATAAATAACTCTTTTAACACATTTTACTAATTTAAATAAAGACATACATTTGTCAACAAAATTCTTTGGGATAATTCCTTAAAACTCCCCAAGTGAAAAGTAAAATTCCGCTTCACTCCCCAATAACAATTAATGTTGTATAAAAATTCAAGAATCACGTACCCAAATCTCAAAAATGATGTATTCAGATCCCAAAATGATGTATTTG
>JBBMKE010428095.1:0-10504 GCA_037834125.1 Lippia alba | reverse complement strand
TTATACACTAATTATAATTTTAATTTACATTGTATATAAATTATTATACATTATACGCATATAATATATTATATAATGCAAACACACGTACATATATATCATATATATTTCCCAACAAATATATATACATATATATATATATATATGTATATATATATATTATTTATATATATACATTTTAAAGAAATTAAAAAAAAGGAAAAAACGATCATCTTCTCCAAGGCTTCTCTGCTATCTCTCCCTCAACACAGTAACGCCGCAGCGGCGGAGCCCTTGCCGGCCGCCATGGGTTTCGGTGATATTTTTCTCTTTCCCCGCTTTCGTTCTCTCTCTCACACACTCTCAGAAACTCTGACTACCATCCCCTTTAGCTTTGCCTTCTCTGCTCTCTCTCTATCAACACAGCAACGCAGCCGCGACGTTCTTACCGGCCGCCATGGTTTCCGGTGAGTTCCAACCCCCTTCATCTCCACCGTCGCCCCGCCATCACCCCCAACCCCTCACCATTTCCACCACCACCATCGTCCAGATCTGGAGCTCGCCAGATCTGGCTCCACCGCTGCCACCACCACCCATTGCCACCAGATCTCCTCTTTTCCCTTTCCTCGCCGCCTGCTCCCAGTGCCACAACCCCCCAAATTCATCCCACTACCCCCCTCCCTTCATCTCCACCGTCGCTCCGACCCGCCCCCACCCTCTATCCCTCACCACTTTTGCCAGAGAAAATGCACACCACTGCCACCACCGCCGCACCACCGTAGGCGGCCGCTCGAAGCACATCAATGGCACACATACATTCATTTGCAACTCATGCACACAGAGATCTATAACTTACCACATGCAGATATGCAAGACTCGAGCAAAAAAATGCATATACACTTAAAGGTATAGATCTGAAAATTTGTACACTCAAAGGTACAGATCTGAAAATTAAGGGTAGTGGTTGCATTGTCGGTGGTAGTGGTTTGAGAAAGGTGTGTTGGTGTTGGTGTTGGTGGTTGTGCAATGTCGATGGTTGTGGACTACGCTGGTGGTGGTGGTGCGCTAGCGGTGGCGGTGGGGCACCAACGATTGCGGTGGTTGTGTGAGTGAGGTGGTAGTGGTGTGTCAGTGGCTACGGTGAAGGCGGAGTACCAGTGGTTGCGGTGGTGGCGGTTGTTTTGTGAGCGAGGTGGTGGTGGTGCGCAGCCGGCACCTGCTGCTGTTTCTCATTCTTCATGGAATAATTATAAAAAAAAAAAACATAGAAAAAAAAGTAAAAAACGATTAAATAAAATATATTTTTAATGTAATATATTTTTAGGTTATAGGGGGTATAAATGTCATTTAACAGCCACTAAGTGCAAGAATTCATAATTCCAGTTGCAATTAGAGCGCGTGTATCAACAATCACGGACGTAGGGTTCTCCGTGATAATTAAATAGAATCACAGGGTTTTTCATGCTAATTGTTGAAACACAGGGTTCTGAGTGCTAATTAGGCATAATACAGGGGATTTCCGGGCTAAAAACTCAAACTCCAGCATAGAAATCTTGTCGGGATATTGGGATGTTGCATTGAAAATGATGAAAAGATATTAGTCTATGAATACATGCCCAACAAAAGCTTGGACTTCTTCCTCTTTGGTTCGCCATTGTCAACACTCCTAGTCACTTTACTTATGGTAAATATATATTTGCATGCCCTTCTAATTCTGACTGAAGATTCTTTTGCAGATCCAACCAAGAAAGAGCTATTGGACTGGGGGCGACGCATTCATATCATTGAAGGCATTGCTTAAGGCCTTCTATATCTCCACCAATATTCGCGACTAAGAATAATTCACAGAGACCTAAAAGCTGGTAATATTCTATTGGATGCTGAGATGAACCCCAAAATCTCTGATTTTGGCTTGGCAAGAATTTTCGGAGGAACGGATTTGCAAGCAAATACCAAACGAATTGTTGGTACTTAGTAAGTATTCTTATGCATAATAATGACCTTGTTCTTACCTATCCAGTGATGAATAATCTTTTCTTCTCCCTCCAAATATGTATAGTGGTTACATGTCACCTGAATATGCCATGGAAGGAATTTTCTCCATAAAATCCGATGTCTATGCGTTTGGACTTTGGAGTATTGCTGCTCGAGATTATCAGCGGAAAGAAGAACACTGGCTTTTATGGTTCCGACCATCTTAATCTTCTGGGATATGTAAATGCTTGTCATCTCAATTGACTGATTGAGACATTTTTCAGAAACGATGCCAACCTATCATTTCCACTGGAAATCAGCCAAAGTTTCTCATGATCAAACATTAATTCACGAATTCATTTTCCTGGTTTCAGGCATGGAACCTGTGGACAAACAACCGCTGTATTGATCCTGCATTGGAAATCCCTGCATCGTCGTCTTCTATTCCAGTGAGATATATTCAAATCGGTCTGTTGTGCGTTCAGGAAAATCCAGGGGACAGGCCTACAATGTCGGATGTTGTTGCCATGCTAAACAATGAACAGAAAGCTTTAGCTTCTCCAAAACATCCAGCTTTAGCTGTTGGGAGAACTTTTAGTACTGAAGCAAGCCCTGGGGAAAATGAAGTCGAAATGTTGACGGTTTCCCTGATTGAAGCCCGCTGACATTCAGGAGAATTAACGCAATTTATTTCTAATTCTTGCATCCACTCTAGTATCTATCCGTGATAATTTTCAACAACATTCGTAAATATGTACTAATTTGTTTAATATGTAATATTTACTCTCTTTGACTAATAAACATTTGTTCGAAATTGCCCTTAAGATTATGCGTATTGCTTCTAATTTTAGATTGTTAGATTAATTTTTGTTTGCTTTTTCTCTCTTTAATTTTAAGTTTGAATGATTCTTATGACACCTCATAAGTATGATTAGTATATTATAATTAGTAAAACAGAGTCCTCCAATGGCGTCAAAGATCTACATAGTGTAATGTATGTATTTAATTTCTAGCCCTCATAAGATTATGCATGCGTATGTTGATAATTGTGTTTTAGGCAAAGAAAATTGAGTTTTGACTCGAGAAATTAAATTGGTGGGTTTTTGCACGCAGGTTTACGCGATAACCCAACTGACCCATCACGGAATGATGTTTGTCCCGATCGGGTACACATTCGGGGCGGGCATGTGCGAGACACGAAATGATGTTTGTCCCGATCGGGTACACATTCGGGGCGGGCATGTACGAGATGGAGCAGGTGAAGGGCGGTAGTCCTTACGGTGCGGGGACTTATGCTGGGGATGGGACCAGACAACCCACTGAGCTTGAACTTGTTCATTTCTTTGCTGGAATTGCTAAGAAACTCAAAGGAAATGCATGATTTCATTTTCAACCCTAATGCATTGTTGGATTTCTAATTTTCTGCTTGAATAAATTGTTGAAATAAGTGTTGTATTTTTTGTTGTAGCAATTTGCTTCTTGTTTATTGTATTGGATTCTGTAAGTGAATTTTATTTAATTCTAAATTTTGTGGATAATGTCCTTTTCTTTTTTTTTGAGAACTGATGATTAACCTTTAAAATCTTGAAATTTTAACTTGGTCTAATATTTAGGCAATGGAATTGCTTGAAAAATTAAATAGGGTGAAATGGGAGAATTTAAATTGGGTCTTGTATGTACCAAACAGTTATATGGGCTAAGAACCTAAGACCAAGACTTCACATATGGATCTGGGTTCAAACTTCCTAATAGGGTTGTCTACGGGTCGGATTCGAGCCGGATCAAGAGATTCCATATCCGAATCAGATAAGATAATCCAATAACCAGATCCGAATTCTATATGATGAGATTCATTATTTTTGAATCCATACATAATCGGGCCGGATCAGATCCAATCCGATTAACAATAAAATTTAGTTTTTTAAAATAATAAATTTGATAGTTTTGTTTATATTTAATTAAAATAGGTTAATTTAAACTTATTAATAAAAGGTAATATATACTTTTAGAGTAAAAAATTAAATTTTATTATTGTTTAAAGTGATAAATATGTGAAGATTTTAAATTTAATTATTTTACTTAATATTATTTACTAGTAAATAATTTATTTTATTAAATATTATATATAATATCGGATTCAGATTCTTAACGGATCGGGTTCTTTAAAATCATATTCGCTCCATTTATTTTGGATAACGAATATTTATAATCGAATATGATCCATCGAACATTTTATCGGATGAATATACTAAAATTCGAATCGAATTCAGATTAAAATCCGATCCATTGTCAGTCCTACATATTGTTTTGAAAACCTGATCGGACTGGCCGGTCGAACCAGTTCAACCGGTGACAGGTGGCTGGTCCGGTCCGAATGACCCCTCAAAACCAGTGAGGTTCGGGCCGGTATAGGACCGGAAAAACCGGCCGGTTAACCGTCGGTTTCGGTCCTAATAACCGGACCGGACCGCCGGTTTTTGGTTAAGCCTTTTTTTTCCCTTTTTTTTTTTTGAATCCTTTCTTTTTATTGCCCTTTCTTCCCATCATCTCACGCAAGAACTGTAATTAAGTTTTGATTATTGTTCTTCCGGTGGCATTCGCCATTCAAGAGAGAGAGAAGAAATTCTGAGAGAGATATCATGATTGTTTAGATAAGTGTTCATCTTACCCGTTACCAGAAATGAATTGCTGCAGGTGGGGATGATGAAGGAAGACGCCTTTGCTGTGGCGGATAGGTTTCATTTTCATAGTATTTAATTAGGTTTTCTATGCCTTTTGGGCTTTGGGCTTTTCAGGTCTTGGTAACAATATTTTTAATTTTTTACTTATATTATTTTTTCTTTAAAATTACTTATTATAAGATATTGTATTTTTTTATTAGAATAACAAATGATGTGAAAGAATTTAACTCGTTTTACTTGTAATATATTTTCTTTGAATATTGTGTAAACAAACAATATTTTTTGTTTTAAGTATAAAATATTTTATCTATTTATATAATTAATAAAATAATAATTAATTATTTATTACATCATACCAGTTCTACCAGTGGTTGAACCGATCGAACTGGTTGAACCAGTAGGCCTACCGGTTTGACCTCCGGTCCGGTTTTGAAAACATTGCTATTTATAGATTATGATGTGCCTCTTCAAAGGGGTGTTAAACCTTTCCAAAATTAATTAATTAAAATTAATACGACACGCATAGAATTGCTGAAGCAATTTCCCCATAAGGTGCAACCCTTCAGAATCATAATGGGAAAATGTGGCACGCCTTCAATTGCATCTATGGATCAATTTGTGCATTGTTTGAGATTAGAAGCCGAAGCGACACGTTAGCAATAAGCCATCATTTTGGAGAAATGTTGTAATCTCAACTGCCGAACCGATGCATGAGGCGCCTTATCATCATTTCATCGAGGCACCTTTTCGTCAATTATGTTGATGTATAATTAATCAACATAATTCATAGTTTCTTTATTAATTCTAATTTCTAATTTTCGCATTCATTAATTATCAAATTTTGATAAATAAATATATAAATATATATTTATCGAACATTCAACAGGAAACAGAATCAGAAACTTTCTATAACGGTCTCCAAAATCAGATTAATACAACGTATTGATTAAATATATATATATATGAATCGAGCAAGAAATAAATTAAGTTAATTATACTACTTTATTTGTAATACCAACACTGTTGAATGGTAACAATATTTTCACCACAGTACATAAAATACATGCAATTCTGCAACTTGGGGGA
The DNA here is from genome assembly GCA_037834125.1 of Lippia alba. NCBI lineage: Eukaryota > Viridiplantae > Streptophyta > Magnoliopsida > Lamiales > Verbenaceae > Lippia > Lippia alba. The sequence continues at coordinate 4,784 of JBBMKE010428095.1, read as the reverse complement.
ATATTTCTAAATTCCTTTATATATTGGTAAGTAATCTAGCAGTCATAATCGCAAAAGCAAGCCTCAGATCCATGAATGGCTGGAGAGCTACCGCACCAAGCCTTCGCGGGGGGTCCGTGACGGCGGGCACACTCGTCCCAACACGGTTGGGAAACTAGATCGCGATTACAAATAATGCGCACCCATGGAAACCCTTCCGTGCAAGTTTTTGCATCAACCTTCGCAATCTTCATCATCTCCACTGTTGACATACGTACATCCATATCATTAATTTCATTATTATTATTTATTAATCCAATTAAATCGAACGGACTAAATTCTAGGAATAATATACAGATATATATCCCGTCACAAACATTCTTTGTGGTTTGAGATATTACACAAACACCCCCTATATGAAATGTTATATTACATTATATTCCCTAAGTGGTGGACAGCGTATTTTTTTTATATGTTTTTAACATAGAATATATTGTCAAATAAAATCGTAGAAACTTTCGTCACAAACTAATCAGCCATAAAAGCATTTTGTGACGAATTCTGTCGCTTAAACAAGTTCTTTTTGTTGTGAATTGAAGTGCTCTAATGCTAATAACATGGTAAAAATTAGAGGCATACCAGAAAATATGAAGAGAATGGCATAGGTGAGGATTGCAATAGCAGCAGAAATCTTGGAGTTAGCCATGTTTAATTTCTTTATGTTCTTTTGTTTCTTAAGAGTTTGTGCATGCAGTTAGGCAAGATAGCTTGCGGGCTTTTATAGGAGCAAAATTGAAGCTTAATCTTCTCATCTGTTTCCATTAATTTAGTACAGATTGTTATGTAATTAATTGTAATATCATCTCTATAAACGACTTTGTTCGTGAATTAGTAAGATTATTAATTCCTCTTTTCCCTTTAATTATCCAAACATCATGCAAAATATGTAATTTGATATACTTTAATCTTGATTCTGGATGACGAAATTATATATAGAATCCATTAAAAAATGTTGACAAATTAACAATCAAGCCAAAATCAAATATTTGTACATGCAAAGAAATATTGAGACATCACATACTGAAACAATGATTTATATCAGAAAACCACAACAGCCATAACTCCGAAAGACATTAGAACAAGATATGGTAATGAAATGGTGGATGAAATCGAGGCTGAATTAGGATTCACTTAGCAATCCAGATGGTTATTGAGGTTATATGTAATTAATGATTTCTTAATTAGAACATAGAAGAGTAATTAGGTAGGTGCAATATTGCTGCATGAATTTGGATATATATATATATACACACTTTTTTCTTTTTTTTTTCCGACCAACCACCACAGCCAAAACTAAAAAGACTCAGCTAAAACAAGATCCGAAACAAAAGACAGAAAATCAAAAGAACCAACGCAGACCGAAGCCGCATTCCTAGCAAGCTTGTGGGCTATCTCATTAGCACCACGTTTGATAGAAGAAAACTTGACGTTCGAAAAGGAGGGAAGTAGATAGAAGAAAATTTGACGTTCGAAAAGGAGGGAAGTAAATCTTTGATGTCAGAGAAGATGTTCCCAACCGGAGAAAGATCCTCATCGCCATCCTAGATCCTATCAATGATACAAGAGTTGTCACCTTCGAAAATAACTTGTTGTCATCCGAAACCCCTAGTCAACCTAACTGCTGAAAGAGCCGCCATGGTCTCGGAGATGAACGGATCCGAATAGTGCAGTAGCTAGTTTGTTTCCCACCCTATACAATTGCCCTCCGAATCCCTTTCTATAACACCAACGTCAATAGCATCAAGATTCGTCAAAGTTAAGTTTGATCCAGCCCTCCACCGGCTTCTCAGTTTTCCCTCCGCGTCTCAGTCGTCGGAATCACAGGCACCATATCTTCATCGTCTATAGTTCTGTAAGAATTGCAGTAGCCTAACGCCTCCTCTAAAACCTCATGGGCTGGATTGGAGACATTCTCGAACATCTTTTTGTTTCTATGTTCCTATAGTTCCCACATAACTATAGCCCCTTCTCCTATCATCAGCATTCAGAGAAGTAAAGGTCGTCTTAAGCCCTTCAATACGTTCAGCAGCAACGCCCTGAATGACCTGCCCCGGAACGTTCGTAAGGGCCCAAATCTGTCGGCTGAAATAGCAAGTAAACAAGGCATGACTGTTGTCTTCATTGTCCGAACCACAGTGCACACAAAAGCTCTCGGTATCCGTATTACAGTGTCGCCGCATCAGATTAACTCCAGAAGGGAGGATCTTCCGACAGAAACGCTAGAGAAAAGACCGGAATTTTGGCCACACATCAACCTCCCATAACAGCTTCCGAACCCGTTAGTATCCTGAGGCGAAGAGGAAGGCTCATCCCGATTGGCAATGCTAAGTGCAAGGTGATATGTGCTCTTAACTGTAAACAGACCTCAACTAGTGGGCTGCCATATGATTGTATCTTCCCGTCGTCTAACACTTAGTGGGATGCTTAGAATCGAGTTAGCATCCTTATCATCGAAAATCTCTGATCTTAGCTTCATCCCACGCCATAGCACCATCCCTCATTAAATCGGAAACCCACTCAGGATACAACCAACCCCCTGGAACAAAGCGAGGCCTAGAGTCCGGGTTTTTTGGCAACCACCTATCGCGCCAAATATGAACCTTTGACCCGTCTCCCACTCTGCATTTTGTTCCTGCCGCAATATGGTAACGGGCTGCATATAAACTCCGCCATGCATAAGAAGGGGACCGCCCCAAGGGAGCATCCCAAACTTCTGAGTGTGGGAAGTAACGTGCTTTCATAATACGGCTGACCAAGCTATTAGGGAAGCGAATCATCCGCCACAGCTGCTTCGCCAACATGGCTAAATTCAAGAATTTAATACGCGGAAAGCCCATCCCGCCAAACAACTTGCTGCAGCAAAGTTTGTCCCAAGAAAACCAGTGTAGCTTCCTCTTATCGCGATTACTCCACCAAAAATGGGAGATAGTCAAGTCAATATCCTCAATCAGGAAATCCGGGAGAAGAAAACAAGTAAGCCTATAAGAGGGAATCGCTTGCAACACAGCCTTAATTAGCACTTCCTTTCCTGCCGCCTTGGATAAGAAATTTTTGGAATTCCCCTGGATCTTCTTCCTAATTATATCCAGAATGCTAGAAAAAGCATTCCTCTTCGATCGTCCTATAAACGAAGGCAGCCCCAAGTAACGATCGAGCTCCTCCACCCTTTGAACACCAAGCAGGTTCGCCAAAACCTCTTGCGTACCATAGGTAAATTCTTGCTAAAAATCACCGACGATTTTTGCCCATTTATAACTTGACCCGACACTCTCTCGTAACGTTCCAACACCTTCTTAATACCAGCCACCGCCTCCTTGCTGGCTCCCCACATATCATATTGTCCTCAGCAAAAGAGGAGATGCGACACTCAGGGAGCTCCTCTACAGATAGACGCACTTTTAAGCCTCCCTAACTACTCCTATTCCTGTAAAAGAGGTAAGAACACTTCTACCCAAAAAAAGAAACAGATAAAGACAGAGGGGATCGCCTTGACGAATTCCCCTCTCCGGGACCAGAGAGTTAAACTCGCTACCACTCAAGAGAAAGGAATAAGAGACAGTTTAGATGCAAGTCATAATACGCTCAATAAAAGAGGCGGAAAATCCTAACTTGGCCAAAACCCGTTCAAGGAATCGTCACTCAACGCGGTTGTTAGTCTTACTCATGTCGAATTTAAAATTAAAAAAACCTTCCTTTCCTGCATTCTTGGATATATTTTTTGACATGAATGAACATCATTCTATTAAAATCTCTGCAGGGACAAAAGGTCAACCAATTTCTCAGAAAACATATCCCCAGAGATGAGATATGAACATCATTCTATGTATTACGGTTTGATTACAGCTATAAAATTCCTGTGATAATTACCTTTAAAACGCTTTAATTTAGAGACCTTCATTAGATACATATTATTGGAAACAGAATCGGAAACTTTCTATAATGTTCTCTGTTATGAATACGACAACTAGGAGGGCTTAATAGGAATCAAAAAACTGTGTCGTTTGAAAGTGGCGCATAACACTGGAAGAATCGCGAAACCTTTATGTTATTTTCTCATCACGTTTTCATTAATTAATTGTAATAGACTTAATTAGTTGTTTAATTGGGCATTATGGTTGTGTTTAGTTGTTGCTGAGGTAGTATATCAGTCGGTGTGTGTGAACTTGGGGCTCAAGTTTAATGAATCAATCAGATTTCTTTCTCAATTTCTCTCTAACTTCTTCTCTGTCTTCTCAATTCTCTTCTCAATTATTCATCTTTGTCTAGGTATTCTCTGCTTTAATCCTTTGTTGCAGTTTTTTCATTTCTTCATTCAGCACATTCATAACAATCTCCAAAACAAGATTAACACAACGTATTGTAGCAAAGAAATGAATTAAATTAAATACGTTGTGTTAATCTTTATTCGTAATAAATTAAATACGTTGCAGGGTAGAATCGAGCAAGAAATAAATTAAACTAATTAATTATACTACTTTATTCGTAATACCAACACTGTTGCATGGTAACAATATTTTCACCACAGTACATAAAATACATGCAATTCTGCAACTTGGGGAAATATTTCTAAATTCCTTTATATATTGGTAAGTAATCTAGCAGTCATAATTGCAAAAGCAAGCCTCAGATGTAGGATTAACGGCTGGAGAGTTACCGCAAAAAGCCTTTGCGGTGGGTCCGTGACGGCGGGCACACTCGTCCGAACACGCAAGGGGTAACTCTTCATCACAATGAATGCGCACCCA
>JBBMKE010428084.1:0-10505 GCA_037834125.1 Lippia alba | reverse complement strand
TTTCTTGGGTGGAGGAGCTATCCTTTACTTGGGAAGTGCTGCGGTGCGGGGGTTGTAGTACTAGGGGAGGTGCTACAGCTTGTGCCACCGAGTTGTCCGAGATATGGGAAGTCTTTCTCATTCTACAATTGAGAAGGTAAGATCCCGAAGCGGCTATGACCTTTGTGGATCAGAATGCACAGCGGAAGTGTGGAGTTGGGTTCGTACCGGAGTCGTTCAAGACTTCGCGTCGAACCTGAGGACAGGTCCTTTTGAAGGAGGGGCGATTGTGACATCCCGACTTTTTAGCTCTACAGGTACGCTCTAACGAGAGTGTTAATTGCATATTTAATTATGTAATTATGTGCTTATTATATGATTTAATTGATTTATTTTAATTAATTTCCCCAATTGTGTGTTTTGACTTCTTTGCTCTCGTTCATGACTTTACCTGCTCGTTTGTGATTCCGCTCTTTGTGGTAATTTGCTATGCATGAGCTTTATGTGTTATGAATGTGATTATGTGTTTGTTGTATGTTTTGACCATCCAGAGTCGACGGGGCTTCTTAGGGATCTAGAGGAGCTGATCGATTTAGCGCACCTTGGGTTCCGGAAGGCGGAACTTGAGCTCGGGAATTCAAATTCGAATTCCAGGAGCGGCGTTGGACTCATGACGAAGAATGCAAGCTAGAAAATTTGGCCTCACACCTTTTCGATTCATTTTGATCCTCTGAATTTTTCCCAAAATGCGACCCTTGTGACAGCTTTGGCGACACCCGCCTGTTTTGCTCATAACCGACCCGTTTCTTATCTGAATCGACCCATTTTTTAGCCTACTTAACCCTCTTCTAACCCTATTTATCCCTTATTTTTGCCCCATTTCGTTCAGCAACAATAAAGGAAGGAAAAGAAGGGGAAAACCGAGAGTAGAAGAAGGGAGAAGAAAGAAAAGGGCCAAACACTATTCCCAACCGGGTTTCTTGTTCGTTCGACATCCATTCTCCGTCAAATTCGAAAGGTAAGCTCATTTTTGGATCCTCAATCTTCCTAGATTTATTTAAAGTATGGATTTGTTGATTGGGATTGAGTTTTGATCATGTTTTGGCCAAGATGATGAATAGTGCGCATGTATGCCTCCATTGATGATTTCTTGCCATTCTTTGCATGATATCTTGATTTGAAGCTAGTTCTAAGTTCCTTAGACATCCCTATTTGTGATTAAAAGCATGAATTTCGTTTTATGTGGATGCATGATCCACCATTGTTGAACTTTGCTTGAAAGCTTGAAGATGATGAACATGTGTGCATCTCTTGCATTCCCTTCAGTTTAGCTTCGGTTTTGGCATGATTTAGGGCATGAATATTTGGTTTATTTCTGAATATATACATTATATGATGTGTGTGGGTGCGTTTTGAAGGATTTTGTGGGGTTTTGAGGGCTGGAGCAGGGCTGAAATCTGAAAATTTCAGCCCAGCGTCGGGTAACGCCCATTAGGGCATTTTGTGTGTTTTGGGGGTAACGACCACTACCCCCAGGCCTCGAGCCCCTGTATTAGGTAACGGCCATTACCTGGTATTGTCTTAGGGAGGGGTAACAACCGTTACCCTCCCCTGCTCCTCTGTTTTGCCATGTTCTTCGTTTGCTTGTTCGTTTCGCCGTTTTCCTTGTTCGTGCTTGTTTGTGGTGTGTTGTGTGCTTATTTATATGCATGATATGATGTTTTATGACTTGTTATTGATTGAGTTTGATATGATATATGTATGAATAATGTATTATGAGTGGTGTGAAATTTGTAGCCTTTTTGGATGTGAAACGTGCAAGATGTGAACGAACGTGCATAATATGTTCTCTTTCGTGCGTGAATGACTTAGTACGTTGTTTTCATGCCTTGTATGTGGTTTCTTTGCTCCTTTTATGATATATATGTTTTTTAAGATTCATGAAATATGTGTCATATTCTTTGTTATGAAGTTATTATGTGAGATTGATGCTCTTATATGCAATATGTTCTCTCCTATGCGCATGAATAATTTTATACTTGACTTGTTTGCCTTGAATGTGACTTCTTTGCTTCTTGTATGAAGTGTATGCATTGTGAATGTGGTATATGATGTCTTATGTTCATTATGTGAAGTTCGAGGATTCGTTTAACGTGAAATGCATGAAATATGCAATTTGTACCTTAATATGACTTAAGATGCATTCGTTTGACCTAAGTGCATTCATGTTGCATTTGTTATGCATAATTTGCATTCATACACATATGTCGAGCATTTGATTGGTTCATGTTAAGTCTAAGTTTGTCCTTTTCCCTTTTGTTTTGTTCTTAGGTTCGTTTGGTTCGTGAGGAGGCAGTTTTTTCGTTCGGTTTGGTCGTCACGGTGAGGCTTTGTTTCTTTTAGTTAGACCAACAACCCTAAATGTGTTTTGAGCCCTCATGTGACATATATATATATATATGTATTTAGATACGTGTGTTGGATATGTATTTGTGGGAATTGGCCCTTTTGTCAAGATACGTTTGAAAAATCCTTTTATGTATATGTAAGCTATTTCTGTTTGTTTATTTTGGAAAAGAGTTGGTGTGTGTGTGTAAGTGGGATTTCTGAAAATGGCGAGAGCTTTGTGAAAACTATGCTTTGTGTGATTTGTGTGGGGCCCAAGAGATTTGGTGCGAAAGGAGTTTCGGGACGGCAGCGGGCCGTCGGGTACTCCCTAGTACGGTCTCCAACTTTGAAAGGATCAACCCAGAACCCACTGGGAGGCAAGTGGGGAACGGAATCCTCGGGGAGTGATTGTCGCGAAACTCATGAGCTATACTTATACGTGTGGATGGATTGGGTCGGATCAACCCTTCCATCAAGTGGAGAAGGAGGTACGCTTTGTGTGTATTTCGGTATTAGTATGAGTTTTGGTTTGCCTTTGTGAATGGAGAAAGGGGAGTTTGAGACTCGTGCTCGCCGAGTCGTGTGTGTGTGGGTTTGCACTTAATTTCTAAAACGGGCGTGGATTCTTAATTATTAAAATTGGTGTATTTTGGCCTTCGGCCTAACTCTTTTCTATATATATATAGTATCACGGGACTTAAAATGTTTTGGATTGCAAAAACCATGCCCCGGTTCATGAATATGTATATATTTCAATATGCTTTGCTCTTACGTATATATACGTGTGCGTGGGTTAGCCCCCTCACCAGTCTTTAGGACTGACCCCTTCTCGTTGTTTGTTTTTCCCCGCTTTTGTTCTTTGAGTTTGTAGGTGCAGGTTTTGGTTTGGGCTAGGCGGTGGTTTGTTTCGAGTTGTTCGGGTCTTTTTGTTCGAGTCTAGTAGTTGAGTCTTTTGCATTTTGCATTGTACCTTTAAATTTGTAATTCTGAATTATGTAAAAGATATAATTTGCTTTATGAGTTATATATGATTTATGTTTGCCCTTGCCGGGCTTGTAATTGCATTTAAAATAGGCCTGAGGTGCCCAAGTTTCATGTGACCGCATGTTTAAATTATGTCGGCCTGTGACCATTGCTTGTGTGTTTGTTGATCTTGTTGCTTCCGCGTTTGTATATGTTTGTTGCGCACTCTGTTGATCAATTGCATTCATAAGCATATGCGGAGTGTCTAATTGGTTATTTGGAGTCTAAGTTTGTCTTTTTCCCTTTATTTTGTTCTTAAGTTTGTTTGGGTGTCGAGGAGGCGGTTCGTTTCGTTTCGTTCGATTTGGTCGTCAAGGTGAGGTTTTCTTTCTTTTAGATAAGTGACCTATAACCCTTATATGAATTTTGAGCCCGCATGTGATCTATCGGTATATATGTAATTAAATAGGTGTCTTGGATATGTATTTTGTGGAAATTTGCCCTTTTGTCAAGATACGTTTGAAAACCCTTTTACGTATACTTAAGTTATTTTTTGTTTGTTTATTTTGAAAAGAGTTGGTGTGTGTGTGTGAGTTTGAGATCTTTGAAAATGGCAAGTGTTTTTCAAAAAGTGATACATTTGTGTGTTTTGTGTGGGGCCCAGGAGATTCTATACGAAAGGAGTGCGATCTCCAACTTGAAAGGATCAACCTAGAACCCACTGGGAGACAGGTAGGGGATGGAATCCTCAGGGAGTGAGTGTCGCGAAACTCACGAACCATACTTATTTGTGTGGATAGTTAGGGTTGGCCGACCCTTCCATCAAGCAGAGAAGAGGAAGGTACGTTTGTGTGATTCGGTTTTGTGTACGTGTTAGCTTTGTCTTTCGTTCGAAATTGGAAAAAGGGGGAGTTTGAGGCTCGTGGTAGCCGAGTCGTGTGTTTGTGGGTTAGTATTTGATTTGTGAAACGGACATGTATTCTTAATTACTAAAATTGGTAGATTTTAGCCTTCAGCCTAACTCTTTTCTATATATATAGTATCACGGGTTTTAAAATGTTTTGGATTGCAAAAACCATGCCCCGGTTCATGAATCTTTATACTTTTGATATGCTTTGCTCTTACGTATATGTACGTATGTGTGGGTTAGCCCCTTCACCAGTCTTTAGGACTAACCCCTCCACATTATTTGTTTTTCTCCCCTTTGTTATTTGAGTTTGTAGGTACAGGTTTTGGTTTGGCTAGGCGGCAGTTTTGTTTCGAGTTGTTCGGGTCTTTTGTTCGAGTCTTGTAGGTGTAGTCTTTTGCATTTTCCACTGTACATTAAATTGTAATTATGGAATTTGTATAATAATATGATTCGGTTTGTAAGCATGTTTGTATGATTTAAGTTTGCCCTTGCTGGGCTTGTATTTATGTTTAAAAGAGGCCCGAGGTGCCCAAGTTTGCATGTGATCGTGTGTTTAAATTATGCCGGCCCATGGCCATTACACGTGCGTTTATGATCCTGAGCTTCCGCATTTTGTTTCTGCTTTGTTGCGTACTACAGGGTCTAGACCTCCTAGCCTAGGAGAGGTTTTGTTTGTCATTCGTTCGCCGAGGCTTGGTGCATGTGTGGAGTTCCTATTTCGTTACACATGTCGGGCTTTGGTGCGGGGGATGTGGCTCTTTGCGCTTCGGGGTGCTATACTATTCATTCACCGAGCCTAAACCGTTACACATTCCTCTTGAAACCTTAGAAGGTTAGATTGCACAATTTCCAGAATCATACCCTAGCTTTTATCATCTTAAGATACACTTTGAAATTTGTTCATCAAAAATTCCTTTTAGGTCCCTAGTTACTATTCATTCCTAAACGTAGGAATTTACCGGGACACTTTTACCTATTCAATATTTGGCTCATATGAATTCTTGAAAAATTTTATGAATTATGGTATCATTTTCGAACCCTAATTCTCATTAGAATTCCCGTAGTATCTAAAACCGGCCATAAAACCCTACTTTAACCCTAATTTAGATATTTTCGAATTAGAACTTTTTCCTATACAATCTTATACCCATAACAATCCTTGAATTTTTCTATGAATTTTAAGACCTTTTTCATGTCTCAGTTCAAACCCTAGCTCATTTTATAAAATTTTCCATATTTTGCCTATTTTCTTAAAAGTAATATTTCCGCCGTAAAAGCGAACTTTCAAACCGTTCAACATTTACTATCCAATATTATATTCAAAATGATCCTTAAATTATTTTATGACTCATGAACACCTTCTCGGAAATTAAATCTCATCCTAGTGTCATTTTATATATTTTCTCATATTTTTCAAAATTCTGAACGATTACTACTTAAAATGTAAACTTTTAAAGTTTATAACCATCAGAAAGCTCTTTTGATTCTTTTTCTTTTAGAATTTTCCCATTTCAAACTAAAATCTAGATATTTGACTATATTTTTATTATTAATTTCACCATAATTTAGGTTTATTTTAATTATGGGTATTTATTACATAATATATGTATACATAAGCATATACATCACATATACACCTAAGTATACGCCTAGCATAACACCTAAACCCCCATAATCATATTCTTAGCTTACTCATCATCAGCCTAAACTTTGAGAGAATTGCAAGGTAATCTCCTAAATTCCAAGTATAAATACCACTCTAAGATCAAGACTACACAAAAAAATCACTCTCTCCCCCTCTAAAGCTCACGCCCCTCACTCTCTCTCTATACAAGGAGAAATTAGGACCGAGCAGTGGAATCCACATACCTATTTCTGACTACCGGTATATGTGAGGGTTAAAATATTTTCAACTGGAATCATGCTTATGCATACGTATCTATACAAATTATTTTTAAATACTACCTATTATTTATGATTTATTATCCGATATATATATATATATATATATATATATACCATATATCTTTTTAAAAGGGAAAAATACTTTTGTGCCGGATTCAGAGTTTTATCAGGACAATATATACTTTAAAGTCCACCTTATCAAAATATTGATTTCGGACAATGCAAGCAAATTTGTTTCGTGATTCGTGCTATGGGCCCCGGCGCGCAGCCATATCGAGCAATTACCCGGAAGGTTTTCTCCGGCTTGGCTTTAAGAATAGGAGGCCATCTGCTCACAAGGCGGGTGATATCAGCATTGGTGAATCCATACTCTCTAAAGAGCTCCAACACCGCATCGGTTCTTTAGAGGATTTGATACGCACTTTCTCAGATAAAGAACGAGCATCCTTTGAAGAGAACCGACATGAGTTCATGAGGTAAGAGGCAGTGAAAGATTTCTCTGAGTCATTTCTACAAACACCTGGTGGTGATGATATCTTGAACGAGAATAACATCCCAAAGACTGAATTTGGGGATCAAGAAATTGTGGGCCAAGAAAAAAGCTCACTTTTGGGGGAACCCACAATCTTCTTCTGCACATAATCGCAAACATTTTGCGACAATCCTCAACGGAATGCCGTCAATATTCACCAACGGCAGGGCTGACGTCGTTTTGGAACAACAGTTGTGAAAATGCCAACCACTTAAGAATTACGGATATGTATGAGGCCTCATTACATTTGATATGATCAATTTAATTATCAAAAGAAGGGGCGTGTTTAATAGATAAAATGATTTCACTCAAGATAGTGGAAATTGGATCTCCTTAAAATAGGCGAGCTTAACTCTAAAATCCAGCAAATCAGTTTTAAGCAGCTAAGAACAAAGGGGGCGTGTTTAACGTAGTATCAAGCAGGGGTTTGCTTCCCGCAGGGGCACTTCCACTCCGACATTCAAGACAGTAAGATTGTCTTAGGTGATGTAAAGTCTGGATGAAAAATCTCATAGAGTTTTTGGTATGATTTATATATATTTGATTTCTAATGAAAAAAATATTTATATCGTTCGGATTAGGTTAGAGTGTCGTGCTGATGGGTTGACCGTGTGGATATATCGAGGCCACGTGCCTGAGTTGATAGAGTAGTGGGTAAACGTGGGTAATTGTCAAGCGAGGGTGTTGAGTGCGCTCTGCTCAATCTTAAGGAGAAAAGGGTGAGCGGAGCAGAGTGCAGGTTGAGCGGATGCCTTAGAGGAGCGCAACGGATTGAGCGTGTTAGGTGATGTCAAAGCACATTAATTGAGCGGAGTGCGTTATGGCCAAACGGAACGCGCAATTGGATGAGCGAATGGCTTAATTGATTTTACCACTATTTGGGCGAGAAACCCAGGCTGAGCGGGTTTGGATGAGCACATAGCCCGAACGAGTGTTTTATTTATTTTTTGGCACTATCAGAGTTAATTTCTTTTTGTTGCACAAGATCAATTAAAACTTAATGAAATGAAAAAAATTGGAAAATTTGAAACTATTAAGAATGAAGTTTGTAATATTTTCACTTAAAATGGTATAAGTTATCACTATGCAATCCATCAGAGATGCAAATGCAAGAAACCGTCAAATACTTAATTTAGTAAAAGAGTTTATTGAAATTTGATACGTATGGATATCGAATTGGGCTACGCAACTGTGGACATATGTTCAACATTTTTCCCGTCGAATCAGACTTGTTCCAGATACGAATCAAAATCTGCCGGTTTTACCCATCCTCTTGGAATGCATGCAAAGCGGAAACAAGAAGTTATTAGTGCAAAGATTACATCTTAACTGAATCAAACTTCAACATTCCCTGATATATCTTCAATACCTAAGGAGTAAGGAATATGATCCTGATAAGTGATAACCAACAAAGTAGCACTTCAAAGTAATAACATTCAACTATCATCATCAATGTGCTTGAAATTCGAAGTCTTCTCAATCTCTTAATGACTCGATCGCATTTCAAGCACGCTCAACCTTCCCTTGATATATGTCCAATAATTTAGGAATATGACGCTGATAAGGAACAATGTACCTTTTCAAGAACATCTCCTCACCTGGTCGGAACAAAGAAAATAAACCAGGCATCTTCTTCAACCCCTTCTCATCCAACATTTTAGCAACCAAATACCTTGGCTTCATTCTTTTCTCAAGACTATAGCCGATAACTGCAGGCCATCGAGCAACATCAGCAGGCGTAAGACCCATCGTGTTAACAAGAAAGTCCATATTAGCCATGATTTTGTCATCAGAATATCTCATGCAAACGGGGAACTTTGAAAACACAGAGTTAATATCAGATTCGGACCAGCCACACCTTCTATAAACTTCCATCTTATGCTTCAGAGTTGATTCAGGTAAGTCAAGAAACACTTCGACAGCAAGAGCGAACACTTTTTTCTTTTTATCAATCCCCATTTTAGCAGCCTGGTGTACACTCGCAGCTATTTTCTCCTTACTAGTACCAATCATCTATGGTTGCCCAATAGAAGATTCAGGCAATCCTTCTTCTGGCAAGTGGATAATTTTGGAAGTCCCCCCAAGCTTGCAAAAGTGCCCGAAAAAGTCTTTCTCGGATTGAACAACACCTTTTAAGTTATTATACCAAGGGATGATACGGTTCTCTAAACTACGATGTAAGATTGCCGGATTAGAGGATAGTATCTCAGCTAAAACAGGAAGAGGAATACCAATGGAACTGAAGAATTCCAGCTTGGGTAACAAGGTTTTCTCTGATTTGAGTTTAAGAACACAAGGCCATTTGTTCACAAGCTGGGTGATATGATCCTTGGTGAATCCATACTTTCTAAAGAGTTTCAACACCGCATTGGGTTTTTTAGAGGATTTGATGCGCACTTTCTCCGATAAAGAAAGAGCATCCTCTGACGACAACCCACATGCGTTGATGAGGTAAGAGGCAGTGAAAGTTTTCTTTGAGTCATTTCCACAAACACCTGGTGATGATGATATCTTGGAGGAGAATAACTTGGCAAACACAGAACTTGGGGTATCAAGAAATTGTGGGCCAAGAAAAATGCTCCCTTTCGGGGGAACCCACAGTCTTCTACTGCAGATAACCGCAAACATTTTGGGGAATCCTCGATGGAATGCAGTCAATATTCACCAACGCCGACTTCTTCTGCAGAACAAATGATGTGAAAATGTTAAGATTGCGTGTTCATTTTAATCTTTAAACTAATTCTAAAATCTTTAAATTAAGTAGTAGTGAAAAGAAAAAAATGGAACATAATAATTAGCAAGAAAAGATTACTACTTAATTAAATAATTATGGAAAGGGACTAGTTTAATAGATACTAGTAACTTTGCACACCCTATATGTGTGTAAATAAAAAATTTATTCATTACAAAAAAATATATATATGTGTAAACATTACCAAAAAATAAAAAAATTAATTTTATTTAAATATATATTAAATTATAATTTATATTTTAATTTTATAATTATTTTTAATATAATTATGAATTTATAATAAACAAATGAATAAATAAAATAAGACACTATCTAAAAAGTAATAGTTCATGTAGAAATTTAAAAATATAAAAAAATGAAAAAGAAAAATATAATAGAAATTGAAATAAGGTGAGAAAAAAAAAGAGTCAAGAGATAAATATTAACACGATATAAAAATTGTTTAAAAATTAAAAAGAAAAAGAAATGGAGACTCCAAGAGATCAAAATCGTTTCTACTTGCTCCCTCGCTTAATAATTAATATAATAGTATAGATAAGTTGTCATTATGCAATCCGTAGGAGACGCACGTGTCACAACCCGGGGCACTGCAGTTTCAAAAGATTTAAGAACATTAAGTTTCGATAAATAAAATTACTAAAATTCAAATTAAAATACTTGAATCAAATAGTGTAATGGAGGAATTCTAATTATTACACTTCTCAATCCAAACATAATTAAATCATAATTGTTCATGGATATAAAAACATAAACTGAAATCCCTAATTTACTTTGAGAGTGGACATAGAAAACATAAAATAATAGATTTCCTGATACATGTCCAGTAACTGAGGAATGTGATCCTGATAAGCAACAATGTAGCTCTTCAAAGTAATAACACTCAACTATCATCATCAATGTGTTTGAAATTCAAGTCTTTATCAATCTCTTAATGACTCAATCCCATTTCAAGCACATTCAATCTTCCTTGATATATGTCCATTAACTTGGGAATATCAGACTGATAAGGAACAATGTACTTCTCCAAGAACAGCTCCTCACCTATTAACAACAAAGAGACTGCCCCAGGCATCTTC
>JBBMKE010428083.1:0-21540 GCA_037834125.1 Lippia alba | reverse complement strand
TGCGATTTTTCAAAGGTTGAGGGGTTTAATGCAAAAAAAAAAAGGAGAGGGGGGAAAGTGCAAAACCTCAAAAAGAAAAGGGGGTTTAATGGGTTTAGCCCTAAAATATAATTGTTGTACCCTATATATCATCCTTTAATGAACTTAAACAAACAGGTAATGTGAGATAAATTCTCACTTGGGTATCATATTTTTACTTAAGTCCCTAATTGGGCATCAAAATTTTATTTTACTCCCCACGTATAGTACGAATATGATATAATGCAGTATTTATATCTTATTATGTTGTATAAATTTTCACCATTCTCAAAACATGTTATATAAATTTCACATAATGTAGTACTAAAATGTTCTAATGCAGTATTTATATTCTATTATGTTGTATAAATTTTCGGAAAGTGAAATAAAGATCTCCAAACTGAAGGGGAGTTTTTTGAAACTACCCCCTTAACAAAAACAACTAATATATGAGAGAGAGACGAACTATTCAACAAGTGACAAGAAATGAGTGTTTGTCAATTTTCACGCAAAAGTGAAAATACGGCAGAGGCGTTGTAATTTAATAATTCAAGTTAACAATTTTTCTTTTAGATTTAATTAAATTAAATCAAATACACTTAACAACCGGATGAAAATTAATAACTTATTTAACTAAATTAGGTTAAAATTTCCCAATTCATGTTCATCGTATGTTATCCTTTTGCTTTTAACATTAGTAATATGTCCTGTACATTAGTTTGTGAAGCAAATTTATTTTATAAGAATTATTGTGAAATATAATTAAATTATATTAATAGATTTAATAGTTAATTGAACTAAATAATAACACTCTTAATAACAAATAAAGAGTTTGTGTTTTAATCAAATATGTAATTTTAGAGAAAATATTATTTTTAATCCTCTACATATGGAGTTTTTCACTTTTAGGCCTAAACTTTTCACTTTTCTCAAAATGCATTCTCTATGTTTCCAAAAATCTCACATTTAGTCCTTTCACTATATTTATTAATTTATTAACCGATTAATATATTTATTTAACTAAAGTAGGTTAAAATTTCCTAATTCATATTCATTGTATGTCATCCTTTTACTTTTACCATTGGTCATCTGTCAGATACTTTAGTTTGTGAAGCAAATTTGTCTCGTAAAAATTATTGTGAAATATTGAAAGTTGTATAAATAATTAAATTATATTAATAGATTAGTAATAATTAATTAATTAAATATTTACACTCTTAATAACATAGAAAGAGTTTGCATTGTAATGAAATATATAATTGAGGACATTTATACTTGTAAATCATGGAGAATAATTATACTTCAAAAATAGTTTAGCATGACGTTCTCCAACCTACAAGGCTCATAATTAGATAAACCTTCAAAAGTAAAATCAAAATCTCGAGACATAATCAATTTTCTCATTCTTTTTACTGAGTTCTACAAGCATAATTTACTAGATTTATCATTGTTCGAAACCAGTGGTATCAGTTTCACGCTATGATGCATGTACACTTCTAAAAATATCATTTTGCCTTGTTGTGTTGTATCAGATACTCGTGTCAGACATTCCTCCCATGAAAAATTGAAGAAAAAATTCGTATTGCCGTATTCGCATTATGTTGTGTCCATATCGTCATTATCCATATCCGTGCATCATAGCTTTCACTCTTTAGAATCCAATAGAATATACCAATTTCAGTTCACATTTCCACATGCTTAAAATAATTAGTATGAATGGGCATACAAACTATACTTCCATAATATAAAGGATGGAATAGTAACCTGATTAAGAAGTATTGGGGTAGTACATATTTTTTAATTTGAAGATATTTAGTGTGGAGGTTGCTTCGGATGTATATTAGTGTAGCCAACGGCATTAGATCATTGAGTTTTTTTACATATATTTATTGATACATTTATCATATCTATGTTGCTTTCAAATATAATGATGTATAGTCCATATACTTTTCTTTTCCTTCCTCCAAAACACTGTGTGACCCTTATTAGAATACATGATTATATACACCTTACTTCATCTACATATTTACTTATCATATTCGTATGAGTCTTTAATTATATTTAAGGGATTTATTTTATTTTTCATCATATATAAAGAATTACGTAAGCCACACTTTATTAAAAAGTTCATTTAGAATTCTTTATTTTGGTTTAGTTGGAAGGAAATTTATATACTATATGGTTGAAAAGTATATTGAAACCAAACATATATTATAATTATAATAATAATAATTATTATTATTATTATTTTATATTTTATATTATTTTAATGGTAATATATTCATATAATCTCACTGTCAAAAAATAATCTACTTTAAAAATTAAAAATATAAATCTAGAGACATTATTAACGGACATAACAACATACTCTTATGAATGATTTTGCACGTTGAAAATTCATTTGATAAATATAAAATCAACATATTATGACATTTCATTTATAACTAAATATTGTTATTTACATTTTATTTTATGGAAAAATAAATAAATACTGTAAAAGATAGAGAAAAGTATTTATTCGATATGTTCATTGATATATGTTACATCTATAAGGAAAAAAATATATGACATTTTTTCCAAGGATATGGGAAAGTGATACAACAAATGATTTGACCTTCAATAAAACTTGCATAATAGAAAATCTAACAATGAATAAATAAATAGAAATTCCATAAATGTCAATTCACAAATTGAATTGGTTTTATAGGCATCAACAATTTTGAATGAAGTCGACAAAAACATCATCTACAAACAAATGACGTGCAAGCTTACTAAATACAATGAAATTACAACCGATTGTGATGAAAATCAATTTATTGGTAATTTTACATTATATTATCTCTAATTACTTAGGAATTTCAATTTTTTTTTTTTTGGAATATTAAGAACAAAAATATCTAAGACAAAAACATTGAAAATGTAATTGAATTAGTAAAAAAAAGTGAAATAACCGTTTCAATTATGGTGAAATAGTAAAAGTAATTGCTACGAAAGATAAGTGATAGTTATGAACGAGGGGTTAGGAAATAATTAGATATTTACAAAATATGATACAATTATTATTAATTTAAATTTTTTATTTCAGTGAAGGTTGAAACTATCACAATTAATTTTGAGAATGATCTAGCGATTACAGAAGAATGATGCTTAGATAAAGTAGAAAATATATTCACGACATCATATGAAGCTTGCAACAACTGCACAAGTTCAATATAAAAAATAATGCAAGGAATACAATGCAAAAATTACATAGATGATGAAAGGAAAGTCTAAAACCACACTCAAACAATACATATATAGGGTTGCCCTAAACTTGGCAAATGGGACCAAATTAATGAGCAACATTATTGAGGTAAGTGAAACAGTCCATCTCAACATAAAATTAAATGACCTAAAAAAAAGTCAATAAAATGTAAAACTTTGTAAGAACAAGAATCATTACTTCACGGCAATCCTTTGAAGCAACAATAGAGAAACAATACAATTTCCTTTCCCAGCTTGACAAAGATGCGGAAATATGGAATGAGATTTTGCTTGTCGTTGGAGAAGCTTTAGAAGATATAAAAAACGAGAAGAAAATGATCAAATACAAAGAAGAAATTGGAAGAACACAAAAGAGAAAAAAAACAAATAAGAAGAATAAGATAAAGGAAACATAATAAGAGAAAGAAAAGCAAAGTGAAGAGTTAGACATAAAACAAAGCTAAAGCAAACCAGAGTAAAACAAAGGAAGGAAACAAACAAGAAAATAATAGAGGTGACGAAAGTCTGACATCATTTTTCAAACAAGAACACAGAGAATTATGAAAAAACAAAATTTTTGAAAAAAAATATAATAAGAAAATGAATAAGGAACCATCCTTGGACAATAGAAAGGAGAAGTCAGTAGTACGTTACAAGCAGAAGATTCAAATACTAAATTTTCAATAAAGTAGAAAACATTATGAGCTACTATTGTCTGCACCATGGAACACGTACTATGGTCTTTCAAGAAAAAGCTTTCAACAAGAAAAATAAGAATAAATCGTATACCACGTGCAACGCATATACACCTTGCTAGTATAATTAAATATGTGTTGGAGATGATATGATTAGATTATGATCTTATGACTCAGTTTCGGTTTTGAAAGTTACATATGAAGACATATGTAAGCTATTTTGGAAAGTTATGATATGTTCTGATTCTGTTCACCAGGAAGGTTAGGGTCGTCGGGGCTCAGCTTGTGCAGAGTTCCATTTGAAGTATCATTGCACTACTCAGGGACATAGGGGAGGCGTGATACTTTGAGCCTTCGGTGTAAAAAGCTGGGGAGTACACTTATGGGTTAGCTACCCCTTGTGGGTTTGTTATGTATGGATGGTTAGGGTTACGCCACCCTTCCATCACAGGTGTGACGGTTGGATATGATTCTGTATTTTTGTTTTGGTTTTGATATGAGATTAAATGTTGGAAGCTCATACTCGCCGAACATATGATATGATATGAGAATCATGAATTGAAATATAGTTTCTGAAAAGGTTTTCTAAGTATATATAAGTTTGTTTTGAAATGTTTTGGTATGCAACGCCTATTCTCGATTCATAAGTCCACCCTTTAGATATGTGTTATGCTCTCTCTCTATATATATAGTGTATGGGTATGCGTTAGCCCCCTCACTCAGTCAGTTGACTGACCCCTCATTTAATCTTTTATTTGCAGGTTATTTTGGCTTGAGCGAAGCAGGGAGTGAGTCTCTGGAGTCACACTTCTCACTTTAGTTGGTGATAGGATGCATTTCTTTGCATACACTATTTATGTTATGTATTTATGATTCACATTTGGATTTTTATGTTTTATCTTGTTGATGAAGCCGTTTGAGGCAAGTATATTATGACTTGGATTGTTGTTGGATATTATGTTGTTGTTTTCATTATTTGATGTTGTTGGTTTTAATTTCTTCCGCACACTCTAAGTTTGTCGGTTTAGCTCAGTTCTAGCATAGGGTGTGAGTTGGTCTCCCGTTCGCTATGATTCAGACTCGAGTACAGATTTTCCATTTCATAACTGGGTTTGGGTCTTAGTGCAGGTGAATGTGGTGCATTCCTTTTGGGGAGCAACAAATTACGGGGCCACATTATTTCTTAATAATTGTCACTTTTAATTTAATCTTATGAAAAAGTCACTATCTAATATTTATTTATTTCATAATTTTTTTATTTTAGGTACGTGCATATATTAGAATGTCAAGAATTAAGATCTTCTAAAGCATACGGACCATTACAGTAACACTTGGAACTAGAAAATATTATGATTAATTCATTAAAAATACATTAAGTATTCACATGCATGAATTTTGGTGCTCTTTTAATTGATGGCCGAACTTACTATACGGAGCTGAACATATAGACCACTCATTGTCCTTGATCGGTGACTTATTAATTGGGTTCCATTTTGCGCTAATAAAAACGAGTGTACATCTATTTGTTCTCCCGCAAAACATGAATTGTTTCCGAGTTCAACGATTGCTAAATTCTTTTGTTTGATATTCAACTTATATATTCTAATCTTGAATATGACTTCCCGAATGCGGGTTCCCACAGTTGTAGCTTTTCTTGGAGCTTTTATTGTGATTATTCCCTTTTGTTTTGGAGAGAAAGGTTCCCATCTCTCTGTTTTCTATATAGATATACACTATATCAATATTTTTGCGAGTGTTTTTTCCTCTGCTTGAAACTGTTGGATTCAATAAAATTGTGAATGAGGCCTAATTATAATTGATATATATTTACTAATTCATTTTATTATTAAAAATATCAGCTCCGTACTCTTTCACAAAAGATGCAACATCAGCTACGCCAGTGCCAGAGTACTACGACTACATAATCGTCGGAGGCGGAACCGCTGGTTGCGCACTGGCAGCAACACTCTCCGCCTCTGCCAAAGTCCTGCTCCTTGAGCGAGGCGGTTCGCCCTATGACATCCCCGATGTAAGACATAAAGATGGCTTTGTGAGGACATTGCTCAATACTTCTCCAACCTCCGCCGCGCAGTTGTTTGTCTCCACTGACGGGGTTTTTAACCATCGCTCACGCATCTTGGGCGGTGGCACCTCCATCAACGCAGGTTATTGAAACGAACAATTTCGCTTAAGTAGTTTCTAATACATGTCGAGTTAATATATCTAGTATTTAATCAAATGAATGAGTTATGAAGTACGTGAAAGATTATAATGAGTTTAATTAAAATTAAAGACATTTAATATGGATA
Organism: Lippia alba; assembly: GCA_037834125.1. Lineage (NCBI taxonomy): Eukaryota > Viridiplantae > Streptophyta > Magnoliopsida > Lamiales > Verbenaceae > Lippia > Lippia alba. The sequence goes on along the minus strand of JBBMKE010428083.1, from coordinate 15,275 downwards.
ATGTACTGACTGACATATCCTCAAAAAGCATAATTAGACCAACTTTTCCTAAGATTTTTTAAGTATATTACGACATATGCTATTACTATGATTTATTCAAAAATAAGTAATTGCAATATTTTTTAGAGGGACAATAGGATATTTATAAATATAATATAATTTTTACAATCAAATGATCCCAGTGCAATGTAAGTATTTTAATAAAGAATCTTTTGAATATTTTCAAATTTTAATTGAAGCGTGTGTAAAAGAGTGTTAAATCTTAATTTTATGCAATTTCCATATATTTATTCCTAGTTTATGATATATTGTTACTTCGTAGTTACTTTGGGTATTAAACATTAGTCCGTGCAATGCCATTAAATTCATGTCCGATAATATCTATATTATGTTTTTCGGAATTTTTTTTCATTAATCTGTTACGGGTTAGAGTTAAGTTACACCATTAAAATGTAAAGTTAATCAAACTCATGACCTTTCATCAAGTTAACATAGCGTCGAACTGCTAGATTACACCACTTGCTAGTATATATTTTTCGGTTCTTGAATCTAAGCACCTAGTACATAAGTATATATATATATATTTTTTTTTAACACACATGCACACCTAAGTGGGCCGAGGAATTTGAACCCGGGACATTGCCTTCGAGAAACAACCCTTAAACCACTTGTACCAATCCCTATTGGCTTAGTATATAAGTATACTTAAATACATAAATAAGAAACATCACATATCTTGTAAGTAAAATTTTCTAAATTATGATACCATACTTCGATCCTAAAACAGGTTTCTACACACGGGCGACTGACGACGATGTGCAGGAGGCCGGGTGGGATCCAAAGTTAGTGAACACATCGTATGAGTGGGTGGAGAAGAAGATAGTATCCCGACCAGGAGTGCTGACATGGCAATCAGCGGTGAGGGACGGGTTGCTGAAGGCTGGAGTGTTGCCGGACAGGGGTTTTACATATGAACATTTGCATGGCACTAAAACTAGTGGTACAACATTTGATAAAGATGGAAATAGACACACGGCTGCTGATTTATTGGAATATGCCGATCCATCCAGAATTACTGTTTATTTGCATGCAATGTCACAACAAATCTTGTTCAAGAATCCAGCAGGTTAATCAGAATTTTCTATTATTTAGAAAAATATTTTAATTACTTATATTTATATTATGTGCTTGAATTTCTATTAAGGTGTATCTATTCATTTTCATTAATCATGAGTTGTCCGCTTTTGTAAAATATGAAGACATTTTTTCAACACATAAGAATATCCATTACAAAAAATATAAGAAAAATAAAAAAAAGGATATTTGATTATCTTTATTAAAGTATGAGTTCGGCATAACTCACCTTAAGAGTAAGTTATTGAAGTGAGAATTGTCTAATATTATTAAGGTAATATATGGTTTGGTAATTGAGCCGTGTGGGACAGGTTTACACACACCCCTCACACCCATGTCCAGACAATTAATGATCAACCTGGAGCATGAAATGTAAATGCAGTATACAACCTACTCTGATAACATGTTAAAGTATGATTTGACTTAACTCATCTCAAAAACTAGCTGATAAAGTGAAAGTTGCCTAACATTATTACGATAATACATGATTTGGTAATTAAGTAATGTGGCACAAGTTTATGATCTTAAATTTATAAATTGAATTTTTATATACACACTATTTTGATCAAGAACACCATATAGATTTACTTCTATCTTTATTACGTTTGCTTAATGATATGAATAATAAGATAGTTGTAATGAATTTTGTTTACATATTTCTTAAATATAGTAATTATAATATTGTTATGATAATATTACGTATTTTAGGCTCTCTTGAGTTCATTCTTATGCTATCTAAATGTCACTCATATCATGGAAGTTGAAACCTAGCGGATATTGAATGTGAACCCAATAAAAACTTACAAACTTAGTCAAACTAGAAAGTTCTTAAAGTTGAAGCATCTTGCAGTCACATAATACAAAATCTTCTATTAATTTGGTTTTCTTTTCGTTCTTATTCTCTTTTCTTTAATTGTTCATTATTATAGTCTTCTGGATCGTACTTGAAAGCTAGATAAGAATACTTTCAATCTCTAGTTTTTAATCTCAGTTACTAATTTCCTAAATAAGTTGTGGTAGCTCCCTAACATTAAATGAATCATAAATAACTTATACATATCATATAATTAGATAATTGAAAAACTAGTCACTGTAAATTTTTTTTTTTTGACAATTTAACAGTTCTGTATTATAATTAATTCCTATAACTTGCAATATATGATTTGTGATGGAAATCAACTTGTCATCATAAATGTCTACATAGCAGTCTGGTGATAAATTGATTTTTTGACAAAAATAGACATACATTGCAAAATTTTAAAGGTTACAAGAGAACTCAATTGTAAAATACAATTTTGCATATGACTAAATTGTCAAAATAAACAATATGGTAGGATTAAAACTACATTTTTCCTTCTACAGATTATTTAAGAATATCGACAAATATTATAATGATACAGGGCAAAGACCGAAGGCATATGGCGTACTCTTTACAGATTCGACTGGTGCTACTCACAATGCATACTTGAATAATGGATCAATGAATGAGGTCATTCTGTCAGCGGGTCCCTTGGGAAGTCCACAACTCTTGATGCTTAGTGGTATTGGGCCAGGCAATCAGCTTAGGGCCCTAGGCATAGAAGTAATATTAGAGCAGCAGTTTGTTGGTCAGAACATGTCAGATAACCCTTTGAATATAATTATAGTTCCTTCTCCAAAACCTATTGAATACTCCCTTCCTGAGGTGGTTGGGATAATTGACGATAGCTATATCGAAGCAATGAGTGGTTACTTAGTTTTTGCTACAATACATAAAATGGCTCAAGATTTTGCTAACTTAGTAAACCAGGTTAGTCCATAAATACATATTGCGAAAAAATTAAAGGCTCTCCTTAGCAAGAACTAAATAAGATAAGAACTAATGAATGTTTACAATTTGCAGACTATTCCACCTATGGAAGCTCTCGTCAAACAAACTATCCTAAGCTCTCTTCTTGGATCCAACCCATATAAAAACTTAAAGGTTACAATTGGAATGATCGGGGAGAAGATTAGTAGACCCTTCTCAACAGGCTATTTAGAGCTCGTAAGCAAGGATCCGAGAGACAATCCTAAAGTGACATTCAACTACTTCCAAGACCCAAGAGATTTGGAAAATTGCGTGAAGGGTCTAGAAATTATAAAAGAAGTAATTGAGTCACGTCCCATCTCTGAGTTTCAATACCCATTCACCTCATTCCAATCTCTAATGAAACTAATGTTGGTTGTTCCGAACAATCTGAGGAAAAGGGATTTGTCATCAACATTCTCTCTACAACAATTTTGCAAGGACACTTTGATGACGATATGGCATTTTCATGGAGGGTGTCAGGTGAACAAAGTCATTGATAATGATTACAGGGTTCTTGGTGTTGATGCTTTGCGGGTTGTCGATAGCTCAACATTTTATAACTCTCCAGGAACCAACCCTCAGGCCACAATTATGATGCTCGGGAGGTGATATATTAACAACATGATCTTAATAACCATTAAGATATTATAGGAAATACTCTAAACTTTAATATGCATGTTACTTTTTGATGCAGGTACATGGGCCAAAATATTCTACGTGATCGGAATCTTACTGGAAGAGAATAGATATAATTGTAGATGAATTAATTTCAGTATTAGAATTGTTAAAGAAAATAACATTGAAATATTTAACAAGAATAAATTTGGACCGAAAAAAGTCAACAAAACCTATCTAATGTATCTATATGTGTGCTAATGACTATTGCATGCCAGTCATAGAGAACCTTTGCATTGCTCATTAATCATGATAGTAATGATAATATTATATATTTGAGGCAATGATTTTACGATATAGCACATGGATTATTCTGATATCCTTAATTTTTTATTAATAATCTTATTATTAAGCTTTTTGTTTCTAAATAAGATTCTGAAACTAAATTTACAATTTTTCCTTTAAATATCAAGAATTTGGTAAATAGGAAATAACTTATAGTCTAAAAGTGAAAGATTAAAAGCCTATGTTCGAATTTCCTAGAATTGAAATCGAAACAGTATGTGAAAATTACGATTATATCGGTTGTTGACTTTCTCTTTGAAATTCTGTCTTTGCTACGTATTTTATAAAGTAGTTTTAAGCTTAGGGGTTTATTTCAAGATTAAGAGTCAAGCTCGTAACTAGTTTCTTGATTCTTATGGACTTTGGTTCTCAATAAATGTTCTCTTATCATTATAGGATTCATTAGATTTGGTTCAATCACATATATGCAGAATTATTTCCTAATTAAACCTCCCCTTAACTTGCATTCACATTACGATGGCCCTACTGTTTTTATACAGGAGTATAAAGCATGCCAAAATTTTAATATATTTTTTGATCACCACTCACAATTTGGACCTGACAAATACTTTTAAAATAGATTAATCAATAGATAAAAAATTGTTAGGAATATGCTCTTTAGGTCGATATATATAGTGTTTTTTGTCTGTTTTCTTGTAAAATTAAAATGAATTTTGAATAATAAATGAAATGATTTTGATCAAAGGCAAACATTTCATTATATGCTCTTGTATGTTTTGTATTTTACAATTCGTAGACCTAGGTGGGACAGAAGAATCGATAAAGGGAATAGAGATCGTACTAAGAAATAGAAGAATTTCGTATGGGTACAACTCTTATTTGAATGAAACAAAAGCCCTTTTTCCAGAGTCTTGTGGAGGATAATGACAAACTTATCTCACTAAATCAGAGCAAGTGCTCTGCGATGGGCAACGAACCCAAAATGGAATGTATGTTTTTCGCCTTTAAGATACCTCAAAAAGTATTTTAGGGCCACTATGTTCACCTACCCCGAGATCTTCTGGCTTACATGCATGGGAGCCCGTTCTGAAATCAGGCACGGCTTGCCTGTCTGCTGCTAGGTTCGGGAATGGCGCTAGGTAAGGTCGCCGCTAGGCCCCAAGATGAATTGATGGTATTTTGACTTTTGTTTTATTCCTATCTGTGCATGTAGAAGTACTCTCCTAATCCATTAGACTATTAGGACATTGTGATTTGGGTTAATGGCACATAAAATAAGTCCTAACTCAGGCCAAATTAGGAACTGCTCCCAGTCGATGAGTCCAACGAACAACGGAAGTGTCAATTTAACTCAATTAAGATTTATTTGTGGGATTTCATCCTTAAGAAGGAATCATCTATTTCATGGGGTGGGAACGCAGCACACAATGGTGCTCGTTATGAGAATAAGTACAGTAAGGTGTCCTGTGTGAGAAGATTTCTATGTGAGAAAGGTAATAACTACTTCTTAAAGTGGAAACTTTCAAATTAGGAAAGATCTCATTGGTTAATGATGTGATTGATCAATACTTAGACTTGAAATTTCATAATTTTCCTATATGTGAGCAAATTAGGTAATCTTAGATGTAGGTTTAAAAGGGTGTCGCTCAAGACACCTGAATTACTATGACATCTTAAATGGAGGGCACCACATCCCCTGTACCATGAGCTCGGTCCACATATGAAATGGCGAATCCATAGATGAACCAAAATCATAGCGAACGGAGATAGAACAAAAACAACCCCTGGGTTAGGCGAGACTAGACCCTGTACCAACAAATCACAAAACAAAAATGCGGAAGCGAGATAACATGCATTCTTAAGCAAAATATAAGCACAATTCAAACAAAAAAGTAAACAGGGTTCAACTAAAGAATTCACCTGTCCCAATCTGCCCCAAATCAATACATGTACAAACTTAAAGATGAGTTCAACTAGATTCCTTACCTGTCCCGAGTTCAGTAAAACAAAAAAGATACATGGTGGCCTACAAAGCCCGACTATAATAGAAAATGAAAGTACACTATGATGCAGTGCATAAGACCAAGACTCGAATGAAGATCTCAAAAGACTCCCGCCTAACGACCACTGAACCTGCAAGACAGACACTAAAAACAATGAAAGGGAGGGGTCAACCAACTGACTGAGTTAAGGGGGTACACCCACACATATATGTAATTAGGCAATCAAGCAGGCATAATTCCACTATACGTTTTTATTTAGTAAATCAAGAGACATGAATCAGGAGTAAATCAATCGTACGAGTGGAATTATGTCAATACATGTAAGTCACGTAAATGGGATATAATATGCATATGTCGATATCTATACGCCTCTGTTGGTGCCCACTTTATGTAACAACCCATATTTCAAAATAGGGATGAGATGTAAAGGGTTACAAGAAAGTGTTTATAACTATTAAACAACTTTCAAAGTGGGTCCATTATTGCCCAAAAAATGAAAATACAGACTATATTCTATTTCATATCTATACTACAATGAACCCTAACCCTACCGCCTCCATGACAATTATGCCGGCAATGGCGGCTGATACTGCTACGAACCAAGCGGGGGGAAGCTCTGATCAGCAACCTCACCCTCCTAAATGTTCATATGCTGCGGCTACCGCTACAGCATCGCAACCCACCATCCCACGCGTGGGCAAACTGCACGTTTTCAACAAATCATCAACTCGAAAATCGTATGGTACTGTCACAGAGAGAAACGACATCCCTCACATCCAACTTTTCGATGACGAGATCGAAGAATTATCCAAATCGTTTACATTTGCGTTGATTGGAAAGTTTTCACATGGATACCCTACCATGGCTCGTCTCTATGAACTCTTCATGGAGTTGGAGCTAAAAGGAGAGTTTAAGCTCGGAGTCATGAACGTCAAGCACGTGCTAATCAGCCTAAGTTGCGAAGAAGACTATTCGAAAATCTGGTTAAGACGTATAATTAATTTTGACGGATATTCCATGAGAGTTCTCAAGTGGACGCCAACCTTCAACCCAAAAGTGGAGTGGTCAATTGCACTGGTACGGATTAAACTACCTTCACTCAAAACACAATTTTTTAACCCTGACATGCTACATGACATAGTTAGTCAGATTGGAGAGCCCCTTGGATTTGATGATGGAACATTTGACTGTAATCATCCGGACTATGCTCGTGCGTGTGTCGAACTTGATCTTTTAAAACTGTTGAAAACAAAGATCAACATTGGCTTCAACAGGGAACCCTGATTCAACCGATATTGTATGAGAGGCTCCCGGCTTACTGTAGGAAGTGTTCGAGACTAGGACATGACAATAAAGACTGTCACAATACCAGAATTCCGGAAATCATAGAAGACCAAGGTGATCTGCGGCAGTTGATTATAGAAAAAAGAGATAATACAAATAAGCAGACAGAAGGAAAAGAAAACGTAACTCAATTGAAAGGGAAGCAGAAAGTAAGAACTGTCGAGACGAAGGATCAGGTTTGTAAGGAAAAAGCCCGAATTGCAGAGTCCAGACCTTCGAACAACACGTACAAGAGCTTGGATAATGAGTCTACCCAGGAATTGGTGGATAAAGATAACTCAGGTGATGTGGAGAAATCTGATCACGAGAAAGAAGATGCTGATGGAATAGGAACATCTGATGAGGAACAAAACTATGGGAACGAGCCCAAAAAAGGAACATCTGAGGTGGATGGAGATACAACTGAAGATACCAAGAAGCTAGCCTAGTACAGAGCTGCTAACTCAGAGAACGAAAGAGAAGAAGGCTTCAAGCCTGTAGTTCAGAAGAAACGTCGGGGAAGACCTCCAAAGAACGCGAAAACGGCCTCTAAAGGAGCGACTCAGTTACTGGCCGACAAACATGGTTTACCATGATTTGGAATGTGAAGGGAATGGGAAAACCAGACCATCGGCGCACCCTCAAAAAACTGTGCCAAGATAATAATTTTCAATTTCTTGCTGTATTAGAACCCATGATTCCTTTCACAATTGTTCTAACCATATATGGTTCTTTTCTTGCAAGGACTTGGAAGTCGAAGTTTAAATGATGACAGACAATTCCTTCATCTCCGCATTAGTTGGAAAACGATGAACAAGTCATGCCTTGTGACTATTGTGTATGCCCGGTGCAATACGGTAGCTAGAAGAGATATTTGGGAGTTCTTTGCTGAGCTGAACATCGCTGATATGCCATGGATCATAGGCGGTGACTTTAACACAGTCTCATCCTTGGAAGAAACACATAACACCTTAGATGTTGACTTTCAAGCTATGTCGGAGTTCAATGAATTCATCAGTGACTGTAGCTTAGAGGAGATACCTTATCAGGGTTCGGATTTCACTTGGACTAATAAACGGGTTTGGAAAAGATTAGATAGAGCTTTGGTGAACGAATCTTGGGCCGAATTCTTTCCTCAAACCAACGTGACTCACCTGGCCAAGAGCTCTTCGGACCATTATCCGCTACTGATCACCTTGAATGATAATGTTCCTTCACACCCCGTGTCATTCTGTTTCCAAAAAATGTGGCTTCGACATCAGAACCTATGTCCCATTGTGATTGATAATTGGAATCAGCCGATTGATGCCACAGGGATGAGAAAATTGGCAGAAAAACTCAAGCGGCTCAAAATCCATCTCAAGTGGTGAAACAGACATATTTTCGGTAATATATTTGACAAAGCCAAAGAGCAGAAAATGAAGAACTAGAGGCAGAGAAAGAATACGAAAACAACCAAACAATTGAGGCTCTAGTTAACTGGAACAAGAAGATTGCCGAACGAAAATGAATCCTTGCCATGGAGGAGGATTTTTGGAGACAGAAGTCTGCCTGTACGTGGCTAGAGAAAGGAGAGTGTAACACTAAATACTTCCACTCCCTCGTAAAGAAACACAGATTTAGAGGGAGAATTATTTTTGTCCGAGAAGGGTATCATGAAATCACAGATCAAAATTTGATAAGGCAATCCGCTTTGCAATATTTCCAGGAGCTCTTAACTGAACCTCTCTGTGGATAGGGAAGCAAGCTTTCCGCATATTGAACACGTTCAAAGAGTCATTACGGCAGAGGACAATGTGGCACTTGAGAGAATGCCTACCAAGGAGGAAATTAAAAAGACGGTTTTTGAGATGAACACTAGCAGCACCGCAGGCTCTGGTGGATTTAACGTGGCTTTTTACCAAAACTTTTGGGAAACTATACAAGAAGATGTAGCTGAGGCAGTCCTAGATTTTTTCAATGGGGCTTACATGCCGATGGCCTTCACGGCTACGTCTGTTGTTCTTATCCCCAAAACTGAAAACCCTGCTCATTGGAGCGACTACCGTCCGATTAGTCTTTGCAACGTTTCAAATAAAATTATTGCTAAACTACTTAACAATAGATTAGTTGATATTTTACCTAAAATTATCTCTGACAACCAAAGTGGTTTTGTGCAGGGTAGGGCGATAGGAGACAACATTCTTTTTGCTCAAGAAATGGCTCATGCGTTGGATAACAAGAGCAGGATAAAAAAATGTAATGTTAAAGCTAGACATGGCCAAAAAGTACGATAGATTAAGGTGGGAATTCTTATATGGTATGCTTAGAGCCAAAGGGTTTTCTTCGAAATGGATCGATTGGATCAAGAGGTGTATATCTCGGTGCTGGTTTTCGGTGTTGGTAAATGGAGAATCATCAGGTATCTTTATTTGGCCTATACGTTGAACAGAATGATGGAGCAACAATTGAGATCGAGGTTCCGCACGTCGACTAACATGTTCATCTCGCACCTGGCTTACGCTGATGACACTTTAATCTTCACTAACAGCCGTCCTATTTCCATCCAGGGAGTTAAAAATGTTATTCTTAATTACGAATTAATATCTGGTCAAAAGGTTAATACTAATAAGAGTGTTTTCGTGGTAGGAAACAACGACTCCAATGCAGCGGATGAAGTTAAATGTGAGCTAGGATACAGCCAAGCTAATCTCCCAATAAAATATTTGGGCGCTCCGATTTATCGTGGAAGGAGAAGGATTAATCTATATGATGAGTTGATGGGAAGATTTTGTAATCGCATCAACGGATGGGAAAGTGTGTACTTATCTCACAGAGGAAGATTACAACTCATCAAATCCATCCTTCTTGCACTCCCAACACATCTTTTCCAGATAATAGAGCCTCCTAAATCTGTTATAAATAAAATGGAACTGTTGATCAACAGATTCTTTTGGGGTACTAGAGATGGGAACAAGAAACTCCACTGAACATCTTGGCAACGCTGCTGCTATCCAGTGGAAGAAGGAGGGCTAGGTGTTAGGGCTATTGAGGACACGGTCCGGGCATACTCTCATAAACTTTGGTGGCGGATGAGAACCAACAACTCTTTATGGGCTACATACATGGAAAATAAATATTAAAGAGGTGGTCATCTAAAATTCACCTTAATAACTAAATATCATTATCCGATATGGCAAAGATTGTGCAAGGTCAGGAATTAGGTGGAGAAGGATATGTTTTGGAGCATAGGGAATGGAAATATTCATTTTTGGGAAGACTCGTGCTGTAAAGATTCTCCTTTGGCTGTTGAGAATTGTGGTCCATATGGCAATGATAAAGTACGAGATTTCCTAGTTAATGGAGAATGGGATAGAAATAAATTACTTCTCAAGATGGACCAAGAGAAAGTTGATGAAATTTGTAGGGTGATTATCCGAAAGGACTTGCAAGACGTTTGTATTTGGCAATGCAGCAATGACGGCATGTTTTCTTTAAAATCCTCATGGGACAAGTTTCGTCGCCGTGCCGAGAAGTCGGACATCTATGCAGCGATCTGGTCAACAAATCTAACGCCGACAATTATAGTCTTCCTGTGGAGACTCTTACATGATTGGATCCCCGTGGATGAAAGATCGCACCGTAAAGGATTGATTTTTCCATCTAAATGTGCATGCTGCAATGCACAAGAAACAATCAGCCATGTTTTCATGCATAATAACAAGGTGAAAGAAGTTTGGAATTATTTTGACAATCTATTTAATATGCAGGTGCCAGAGACCGCTCTTCACTTTTAGCACTAAACAGCATGTGAGAATCGTTCTCCCGGCCCTAATACTCTGGTTTACTTGGACGGAACGTAATATAATTAAACACTAAGGGAAGAGGTTCTCGGCTTTTAACATCAAGAGGCAAGTATTAACACACATTAATCATTTACATGAGATTGGTAGATTGAAACGAAGTTGGTGGAGAGGTGACGGTAATGTGGCCCGAGAATTTGTATTCCTTTGCAACCTCTAAAACACCCAACGGTTAAGGTGGTGAAGTGGATAAAACCTCGACAACACCAACTCAAAGTTAGCACGGATGGATCTTCTCTTGGTAACCCTGGACCTGCCGGCATTGGAGTAGTGTTACGAGATCATGACAGGAATGTGTTGGCAGCCTATTGTGCGGGAATAGGTATTGCCTCAAACATTCATGCTGAAATGGTTGCACTGGTACAAGGTACTATGCTAATGTTTTCAAGCCGAGAAAGGGTTGTGGTCTTTTGCAGAATTATTTTGGCTCTCCTAATGGCTTTGTCGTTGCTTTGGGAAACATGGATTACAAACAGCTTCAAGAAATTTTCCCTTCGTGGATAGCTTGCAACTTTGGAATTGACGGTTTAATCAATTGCTCACCGATTACCATGGACAAGAATCCCAAGGACGCTATTGTTAGCAACAAGGATCGATTTTATACAACCTTGTTGAGGTGGAAAAGAGGACATGGTTGGATAACTTTGTAGAGGTGGAGAAGAGTGCAAGTTAACAACAAACATAATGCTAGCTATAAAAATTATGCCTTATTGTGTCCCATTAAAACGTTTTATACTAGGGGTGGGCATTTCCCTTATTTTAGTATCTTAGATCCATGGATTGCTTCACATTGTAACTTCTTTGGTTCGGTGATCAATAAAGGATGTGAGGTCCTCTCTTAAAACCTCACGGTCTTTCCGGCCGGTTCCCCTCCCCCCCCCCCCCAAAAAAAAAAAGAAAGTGTTTATAACCTCAATCCAGTATACATTGCATTTTATGTGAAATGCGTGTTTTATTTTGCTAAAATATTATTATGAGACTCGTATTATCAGGCCTAGATCTTCACATGTTTCTTATATAACTTTAGAAAGTTAAATTCCACATTTTTGGAATTATACCTTGGCTTTTATTACCCCGAGATACACTTTGAAAATTGTTTATCAAAAATTCCCTTTAGGTCCCTAGTTCCTAATTGTAGAAATTCACCGGGACATTTTTACCTATCCAATATTAGGCTGATATGAATCCTTACAAAATTTTATGAAATATGGTATCATTCCTAAACCCTAATTCTCATTAGAGCTCCCGTAGTATCCAAAACCGGCCGTGAAACTCTAGTTTTGCCCTAATTGATATATTTTCGAACTTTAACATTTTCCCAATCAAATCTTATAGCCATAACAATCCTCGAATTTTTCTATAAATTTTAAGACCTTTTTCAAGTCTTAGTTCAAACCCTAGCTCATTTTATAAATTTTTTTATATTTTCCCTGTTTTCTTGAAAGTACTATTCCGGCGTAAAAACTATCTTTCAAACCATACGGCGTTTACTATCCAATATTATACTCATAACGATCCTTAAATTATTTTATAAATCATGAATACCTTTTTAGAAATTAAATCACATTCTAGCTTCATTTTATATATTTTCTCATATTTTCCAAAATTCCGAACGCTTACTACTTAAAATGTTGACATTTAAACGTTGAATGTTTATAATCATCGGAAAGCTCTTTCGATTCTCTTTCTTTTACAACTTTTTCTATTCCAAACTAAAATATATAGATTATACTATAATTTTCTTATTAATTTTTTTTCTATTTTAGATTTATTTTAATTCAATGTATTATTACATGATATATGTATACATATTCTCTTACCTCACATATACACCTAGCATAACACCTCTCACTCTGTAGTTATGCACCTAGCTACCCTATACACCAATTCATAAGCCTAAAATATTCCTTAATTTCAACACAAGCCCCTAAATCTCAAGTATAAATACCCCTCAAGAGCAACACAAAAACTCACACCAAAACCCTCACTCTCTCTAAAGCTCCCGGTCCCTCTCTCTCTACACACACTAGGTTGGTTTTTTGTTTATTATTTCATGATTTATATTATTTTTGTAATATATTATGAGTTATAGTAGGCTTAGATTTAATTAAATTATTCTTTAGGAATTTTATTTTCAATTTATGTGCCATTTATGCTAGTTTTATGAATAATGTGAGTACATATATGAAATTAATTTAATTTAATTCATGAATTATTTTATGATATATTAAGAACATGTATTTAAATATTTATAGACTCATTAGATTAAATTCATTCCAAGAATAATTTAGTTAGAATTCATTTTATGAGTTAGATTGCATAAAGTGCTACATTTAGGTTAAATCTTATGATATGAACATGAAATTGGATAGACATGATCATGAACTTGTATAAACACATTCATAAGCCTAAAACATGTTCTTGATATTCTTGAGCCCTAAAGTACACGTGTGATAGTGTGTATGTGTGTGTGCGTGTATAATTTTATGTTATAAAGTGTTTAATTCTTAGAAAATTGAATAGTAAATGTTTTCAATAGTCATTGACTTTTTGGTCAAAGTTTATCATAATAATTTCGAAATTATTAATAAAATAATTATAAAATTAGTTTTGAAATTTTTTAAAGAAGGATTTTTACCCAAATTTTCCAAAAATCTATAAATTGTGAACTATTTTCAAAATGTAGCCTACATTGCCAAAATTAAACCCTAAAATTTATTTCAAAATTCATAATTAGGATCATAATATAATTAATAAATATTTGGTTAGCTAAAGACCTCATTTATTAAATTAGGATTTATCGGGTAAAATTAGGGTTTACCGAATTTTCTAACATATTATTCTTTTATGTGTACATTATGTACCTTATGTTATTATGTGGTTAGAATAATAAGAGTCTAGTTCTAAGCCTATAGTAGTTATTACTTTCAGGTGAAATTAGGACCGAGCCATGGAATCTACAAGAGTATTTATGACTACCGGTATAAGTAAGGATAAAACTATTTTCAACTGGGATCATGTCTATATGTATATATATTTATAAAAATGAATTCCAAACCTACCCAATATTTGATTTCCTACATATACATATTACTACAGTATAATATACCTCTTTATGAGGAAAATATTTCTAAGTCAGAATTAGGATCTTACCCGAACATTATATACTTAGTCCTATACTTATTAAGAACTGATCCATGACTATGCAAGTAAAATATTTATCCTTATTATTATAGGCCCCGGCGCACAGCTGTGTTAAGCAATACCCGAAAGGTATAGGGCCGAAGGTATTGTTGGTGCCACAGACCGCCAACTCTCTTGGTAGTGGTTTAGCTGGAGGTTAGTTACTCCAAGCCAAGAGATTATTATGGGAGACAACCTCCCGGGAACGTATTTCCCACTTATTACTTATACCGTCTATAGAATTTGATTCCCTATTGACACCGGAGTAGCAGAGGATTATCATACTTGGTTTTATTAAAGTATCAGCTCCTTGATTAGCCCGATTCTATTTTATAAATATTTACGGAGTTCGGATAGAGAGGCCTTATTTGCGGGCCATACATATTCTTTATTAAACAGTTCATATTTTAAAATACTCTTTACCAACTGTTACACCCTAAACGGAGGGCACCACATCTCCCGCACTATGAGTTCGGTCCACCCATAAAATTTAAAACCATACATGAACCAAACTCACAGTTAACGGGAGACAAGAGAAAAAACCTAACTAGCTAGGCGGAAACTAACCATGTACCAAATAGTCAAGTAAACCAACAAGTAGTGCGGAAGTGATAAAAGAATCAAGACAGGTATGAGCGCACAGACTCCTACAATTACAAAGGGCTACAAGCCCAAACAAGAGAATAAACTATAGCCTCGGGCTAAGTAAATACATACAATAGCCGACACAGCTTACAAGAATGAATAAGGTACACAGGCCAATTAAAACAAACAGAACTACTAAGACTTGAAATGCGGTATGTGTACAAAGTGTAGACTCAGACACAAGACCAAAAGACTCCCGCCTAGCAAAGACTGGACCTGCAAGAACGACTAAAAGCAATGAGAGGGATGGGTCAGCCAACTGACTGAGTGAAGGGGGTACACACACATATATATATAACCAGGAAATCAGGCAGATATAATCCCACTGTACGTTATTCGTTATTAAAACAAGTGACAAGAATCAGGAATGATCAATACGTACGGGTGGAATTA
>JBBMKE010428072.1:0-10505 GCA_037834125.1 Lippia alba | reverse complement strand
GAGCATCAAGCAGAAAAACGTAAAACCCTGAGGGTGGTCCTGGGCATCAGGCACCCAAAGCAGACAATATCGAAGGGCGTGGTTTCGGACTATTACAGTTTTAGCCTTAAAGGCCAACGGTCGTTGGAATGAGGTAGATTTTCAGGAGTTTCTGCCTCATTCCAAAGGTCATTGGAATTCCGGGCTAAGAAAACCAACGGTCATTGGTTCTTGGCAGCCACCTCCGACCATTTTCGTGCATTGTTTTCGCTTCTCTCTTCGTTCGTATGGACTTTTCCCACCCCTAGCATGATCCCAAAGTGTGTTAAGCATATGATTGAGTATGTTTTATTATTTATGTGGGATTTATGTCCATTTTGTTATGCTTTTAATGTAATACACGTATTTGAACTGAGAGACCGAATGAATGAAGAAATTGATCGAATATGTGGCCGTGAATGCATTTATTGTGCACATGAACTTCTTTAGTGCATCTCATATCATCTTGTATGTGTCATGACTTATGCATTTCATAGTCGAGCGTCTCTTATGTGGTCTCATATGTCTCACTTCACTTGTTTGCACAGATCCGGGTTTGCTTGGAGATGAGGCCGCGCCTTAAGACTCTTCTCTTGCTCTTTTTGGCTAAGGTGGGTTTCTCTACTAATAGATAAAATGACCCTAATATGGCCTTATGTGAAATGGTTTTGAATCCAAAATGATATATGTATATAGAGTCGTTTTAATCGAGTAAATGATTGCCAACGTAAAGCCTTTATTTTGAACCTTACCAAGTTTTGGCGAGAATGATTGTATGCACTGAATGGGGGCCCGAGGCTTAGTGTGAGTGGCAAACCGGGGAGGTATGGGCCAACGGGGATCCCTCACACTTGTCCCACCAACTCGCGACGCAACCCTTACTCGCTGGAGATAGCGAGGGATGGGCGTGTTGACGCCTTTAGGGGATTCATGTACCCCTCTAGGTCAATGAATGGGTGGTGGGTCTTGCAAACCCGTCCACCACCCGGAGAAGGAGGAACGTGTGGGAAGGCCGGTCCACGGATTGCCCAAACGTATTGAATGAATGAATGTGCACTTAATGAAAGATTGTATGAATGAACGATATGAATGTATGATAATAAATTACACGAGGTGGTGGAAGGAAGGTTATGCACGCCCCCTCGCCGGACTTTTAATGACCTAATGAAAGAACGAAAGACATAATCCCTTGTGTTGATTTCTTACCCACTGGGGAAATTGCTTCAAAAACCTCATACGGGATTATATTATACATGTGAATGTCTATTTATCGCTTTGTATGTATATTGTAAGCCCCGCTTTTATACCCACCAGTCTCTTTTAGACTGAACCCGGTTGTCTTTCAGGTTTTTGTGCAGGTATAGGTGGAGCTAGGTGGGAATTCGAGTCATTTAGGTCTTGCATTGGTTTCTAGCTTTCCTTGTACACTCATATGTATTTATTTACTTTATACTTTTGAATTGTATGCCTGTGGCGCTTTAATTTCTGCACTTGAGGCTGTGAAGGCCGTGTTATGTGAATAGTATGATTTTGTAGAGCCTGTGACTCATTTGTACATGCAATGTATATATATGATTATGCTTCCGCATTCGTAGTTTATTTATGTTTAGTGTGTTTGTTTGTCCTCGTTCTCCGGGATTAGCTCGTGTATGGATTACCCATTTCATATGCGAGTCGGGTCTCGATGCGGGGGAATGTGGTGCTACGCGCTAGGTGCTACAGTGTTGCCATTACAAAATCCGAAAAATGAGCAGACTAAAGGTGAAGACAGTGCCGCGGAAAGCAACAGTGAGTGTGAAAACTCAGGAACAGAAAAGGAAAATGAGGATAACGAATAATCAGCTAAGGATGAAGATGACATTAAAACTCAGAAAACTCAAGCGTCGCATCGGAGATCAAACTCAGCAGATGACATTGGTTTCACAGAGGTCCCTAATCGACGTGGGAAAAAGAGAAACTACAACTTGGCCCCTAAAAGGATGATCACGCGGTCGACGTGGGAAAAAGAGAAACTACAACTTGGCCCCTAAAAGGATGATCACGCGGTCATCGGACTTGAACTCAAGTGAATCATGACTTTTAACGTCCTAATATGGAACATAAGATGGATACGAAATGAAGGCCGCCAACGTATCCTTAAAAGATACAGAATAAAAAATCATTTAAATTTTATGGCTATTCTTAAACCTAGGTCCATTTAGATGTTAATCTCTTCTCTCGCATTTTTAATTTTCTGAAAATCTTCTCTAATGTTTCTAACCATATCTGGTTTTTCTGTGAAAAAGACACTGATGTGGAAATATTGGAAAACAATCGCCAATTCCTCCATATTAAACTGACTAGCAGCAACTGGAACAAAGCTTACCTCTTGTCGATCATATATGCTAAATCTACAACACCCGGCAGGAGAGAGTTTTGGGATTTCATGAGAAACGTGCAAAACCAACACATGCCTTGGATCCTTGGTGGAGATTTCAATATCGTCACTAAGACGAAAGAAATAAGTGGCGGTAATCAGCCGGACCACTTGAGAATGACTGAGTTTAATGACTGCATACAGGATTGTAGCCTGATTGAGCCACGGTTCGAAGGTTTGATCTTTACTTGGGCCAAAAGTCACATGTTGCAAAGGTTGGATAGAGTCCTGGTGAATGAATCTTGGGCAGACAGCTTCCTGGTTAGTCTAATTAAGCACCTCCCGCATGGAGGTTCTGATCATAGGCCATTATTAATATAGTATGGGGAAAATGAGGTCCGTTCGCCAGCATCTTTCCGCTTTCAGGAAATGTGGCTCCGACACCCCAAATTTGATGATTTAGTGCGTGAAAATTGGGAACAACTGATTTATTCTCAAGGTCTTTGGAAGCTACATGTGAAGCTGAATAGACTAAAGCAATTCTTGAAAGTTTGGAACAAACAAAGATTCGGGAATATTTTTGATAGAGTGGAGGAAGCAGAGATGAGGGTGAAAAAGGCCGAAGAGAAATATAACAACAACCAATCTGAGGAACACCTTATTGAGCTGAATAAATACATTGCCTTGAGGAACAGAGCTATTGCAATGGAGGAGGACTTTTGGCGCCAGAAGGCTGCTTGCAAATGGATAGAAGATGGAGAGAGGAATACCCGATATTTCCACACCCTTGTAAAGAAAAAACGATTTCGGGGACAAATTAAATCAATAAGAGAGGGCAATATGGAGATAACAAATCCGGAACAATTGAGAGCTTCAGCTAAAAACTTCTTCCAGAAACAGTTATCTTGTAATGGCAGCCCCAACGATCTCGAGGGTAGGCTTGATGAGTTACCCTCAGTTCTTAGCACTGAGGACGGTAATAAACTGATCAGCTCCCCTACAGTTGAAGAAGTGAGAAATGCGGTCTTCGCTATAAACACCCACAATGTTGCTGGACCGGACGGATTCGGCACTTACTTTTATCAGCATTTTTGGCAGATTATTCAACAAGATGTAATGGAGGCTGTACAAGATTTTTGTCCGGGCACCTCCTTACCGAAAGCCTATACAGCTACCACGATCGTTTTGATCCCGAAAAAAGAAAATCCTGCTTACTGGTCTGATTTTAGACCCATAAGCCTATGTAACGTCAAGAATAAAATAATTACAAAAATTATGAATTCGAGACTAGCAGAGACGTTACCCAAAGTCGTGTCTCCTAACCATAGTGGGTTCGTCAAAGGCCGGCTCATCAGTGACAACATCCTTCTAGCTCAAGAGATGGTAAGCTCGATTGACTCCCGTGGTATGGATAAGAATGTAATCTTAAAGATGGACATGGCCAAAGCCTATGATCGTATGGAATAGCAATATCTATATGAAGTTCTCCGGCAGAAAAGGGTTCCAGGATACTTGGATCAGTTGGGTAAAGGATGCCGTGAACAATTGTTGGTTTTCTGTGTCTGTGAATGGGGCGGCTGAAGGAATTTTTCATTCCACGAAAGGATTAAGACAAGGGGGCCCATTATCCCCAGCTCTCTTTATCATTTGGTGCTGATTATCTCTTTTTTCTCCTTGATAGGTATATGACAGAGCATGCAGAAGTTAGATTCAAAAACTCGTCATCTCTGCTTGTATCTCATCTTGCGTATGCAGACGATATGATAATCTTTACAAACAGCAAAAGAGCGTCACTCCTTGGAATCAAAGTCATTCTTCAGAAGTGTGAAGAAATCTCGGGACAAAAATTGAATAACAACAAAAGTTCTTTTGTTGTGGGCAATAATTCGGAAGTGGCAGCCAATTCAGTACAGGAGGCTCTAGATTTCTCGCAAGATAAACTTCCGATTAAATATCTGGGCACCCCGCTATTTAATGGAAGACGTCGTATCGCTCTCTTTGACGATATTATGGTTAAGATTAAAGATCGTATTAGGGGTTGGGAATCGAGTAGACTCTCGCATGGGGGACAGCTTCAACTGATCAAATCAGTCCTATATTCTATTTCTATACACACGTTACAAATTCTGAACCCGCCAAAGTCTGTGGTACGATCTATGGAACTGATGCTTAATAGGTTTTTTTGGGGATCTTCGAATGATAAGAGACGTATCCACTAGATTGCATGGAAGAAGGCGTGTTTCCCGGTTGAAGAAGGGGGCTTAGGAGTCCGAGATATTTATGACATTATTGAGGCTTTTTCTATCAAGCTATGGTGGAACTTCGGACTAGCAAATCTCTTTGGGCGGAGTATATGCGAGATAGATATTGTCTCAACATACACCCGGTAAGAGCGCCGGTGAATGCTAGCCACTCACACACATGGAGGAGAATCGCTTCAATACGTGAAACAACTGAAAAGTTCATTGTATGGAACCTAGGGGAAGGTCGGATATCTTTTTGGTTTGATAGATGGTCTAAAGAGACACTTCAAGGCAATTCGAGACTTTTGGGGCAATAATAATTGAGATACTCACATCTCATTGTTGTTGTTGGGCGAGACAAGGCTGATGATATTTTGAAAATTCCTTTTGAGTGCAATATGGAGGATATACCATGTTGGACTACAAGCTCGGATCGAAATTTTTCCATGAAATCTGCATGGACGTATTCGTAAAAGGAGAAATGTCAGCCAATTCACTAAATTAATCTGGTCCGCTGACCTCACCCCTACAATAATGATTTTCCTCTGGCGTCTTATCTTCGACTGGATTCCCGTTGATGAGAGGCTGCACCGGAAAGGGATTATATTCCCTTCTAAGTGCCAGTGTTGCTCGGAACTTGAAACTGTGAAACATCTTTTCATCGATGGCCCGAAAGTGAAACAAGTTTGGGAGCTCTTCGCTAATATTTTCGGCATTCAACTTGCTAGAATTGATTCCCCGGTTAGAATGTTTCAAGCTAACATAATGGAGCAAAGTTCAATACTTATAACATCATTCGGCAAGTTCGAACTCACTTATTCAGATGGAGTAAGACTCAACGTATGAAGAGGAGAGCTTGGAAAGGTGATATCTCTAAAGCTAAACTACTTGGAATATATCTTCAGCGACCTCCGGATAGTAAAACGGTAATAGTCAGATGGCTGCGCCCGAGATCAGGTCAGATGAAACTCAACACGGATGGAGCTTCGAAGGGCAATCTAGGCCCCGCCGGGACGGGGGGAGTTATTCGGGATTGCAGGGGATCAGTTGTTTTGGCCTTCAGTCATGGCATTGGTGAAGCCTCCAACATCGTCGCTAAACTCACAACCGTTGTTCATGGGGTCAGGTTGGTGAAAGAAATCGGTTGTGATGATCTTTGGGTGGAATTGGACGCACAGGTGGTATTGCAAATCCTGCGACGTAGACATACAGGTTGCATAAAAACGAACCACCTCATTTTGGAATTCTGCAAGATGGTGAGAGATATGCAGGTTTAAATTTCACATATATACCGTGAAGGTAATCATGCGGCAGATTATTTGGCAAAAAGAGGGGCTCAGTTTCAATCTTCTTGGAAATATCCGGATGACCCGATGGAAAATCAATTGGCTGGAATTATTAAAGTTGACAAATGGGGGTTGCCAAACTTAAGAAGAGTTTTATGCAAATAACTAATAATTTTGTTGCTTCTTTTCCAGGTTGGAGAATGGATTACGTAAACAAAAGGAAGCAAGTGATTAATTCTATTGCAGTCGTGTCAAATTCATGGTATATATCTGATGCCCTTCCTCTATGTTACCACCCCTGCTACCTTCTTAATTCCTATAACTTTAGTTGTATACCTTTTCTTGATGCTATTGATCGTCGCTTGGTCGAGTTGGGTGAGTTTTGCAGTGCCTTTACCATGATCTCTTGGAGTGCGACTAAGGACCAAAAACATGAGGAGATGAGGACTGTTGTTGATAACTTAGATCACAAGAATAGATGTCCATCCGATGGGCAAGACTGTAACTTGGTATTTGACGGTATAAATGTACATTTGTCCGACAGCAACTGAAAATTTGCCATGGTCCTGAGGACGCGAGTGAAGGAGAAGAGAAAACAAAGTCCGGATGGAGGCTTGAGATAATTCATATTATTTCACTCAGCATGAGGGACATGATTCTCCACCCTACCCGCATTAAGGCAGACATTAGCCCTGTAGCTTGGTGGTTTTATTTAATTTATGCCCACAATCTCAATGTTTGGATATTTCGTGGGCATCATGGCTTGAATATCTTAGCGGATCATTGGATCTCGCACCATTGTAATGTCCAGATTTTTTATGCTTATATATGAGGGGGGCCTCGCTAAAACCCCACGACCATATTAGAAATCAAACGAGGAAACTGAAATAGGGAATTTTCATTCTCTCTCAGCTCAACAGATTCAGTGGTGGTAGTTATATACACGTGGTAAGAGAAGGGATAAATAAACCTCTAGCTAACAGCCGTACACGTGGCGCTAGATCTGCTACCTAACTAACTAAACAAGTAGAACACTTTTCTCTACTAAAGCGTGTTACTAATCTGCAGAGATGAAATGAGAACTAACTTTCATATATTTACAAAATATTAGAATTAATGAATAATGAGTTTGACCTTACTCACTCCCAAAAGCTAGCTGTTGAGGGGAGGTTTGTCTTGCCACTATATATTGAACACCACATCATCATTTAATCGATGTGGGACATTTAACACACCCCCGTCACGCCTAGGAATGAACATCTGGAGCGTGAACATTGCAGGAATGAACATCTGCTAGCCGGGTGGAGAGACAGGCACAAGAATCGAACATCTGTGAATCCACTCTGATACCATATTAGAATTAATGAATAATAAACTTGACCTTACTCCGGTTTGCGTTAAAAAATATATATATATATATTAGCTTTCTTTTAACCGGAAAGGTTAGCCAAATGAAAGAAAAATTCTAACCCTTATTTAGCTCAACCGAAATCAACCAATCACTATGACAATTGACAAATATATTACACTTATTATTTAATTTGTCATTCTCTCAAAAATTTTCACCAACTACATAATAAATATAAAACACTCGCTCCATCATTACATTGGTTTGATCAAACCAAACTCAGAGCTTAAAAAACTAAGACATTTTAAAGGGATTTATAATATCAGACCACATTTCCTGCTATTTTTCGTACTTCTATTCATGCACAGGAGTTACGTGTATTAGTGATTGAACTTCTACAGAAGCTAACTTCAACAAAAGCAAAAGTTTTCGACTGCATAAATTTTTGCACATATCATAATTATAGTCAGTTTCATTACCGGGCATTCACTCAAAAACTAATATCCACACCCTAGATAAACCCCCCAGCTCTAATCAGATGTAATCGGATTTCAATTTCCCACAAGTAGTCCAATATCTCCGCCAGAGTCAAGAACTCCCACCGGCAGCAGCTTTGAGCCTCATTTCCATATTTTCCGCATGTCGTCTCCCTTTGACATGAGCGGCCATATCTATCTCGCTCGTCAACTTCAGCTTACAAACTCTACACCATAGTTTGAATTGCTGATCAGCATTCTGCTTCTTAACTCTTTCCTCGGTTTTCTTCAGAGGTATCTGCTCTGATCCTTCCCCGGTTTTGCCCTTGTCTGACTCCCGTCTGCCACGAGTCTGTGTAAAGCTTGCTTTAAGAGAATCACACATGAACTTGTGCCTTTGGCCCCGGAGATGGGACTTTAGATCGTTTTCGGAAGTTGTTTTGACCTGACATAGAACACAGTTCCATTCTTGTCCTGTTCTCTTCATGGGAGGGGTCTTTGGTTCTGGTTGTGTGTCTTGTGGTGGTATGGTCTCAGATATTGGCTTAGCATTCTGCACCTTCAAGTATTGAAAGAATGTAATCAGTTTTTCTGCTCAAGATTTCATCATTTCCCATCAAATACACAATAACCACACACAAGTTTAGTTCTTTGTACTTTAAGACTCGAGAACTTCTGTAAGGCTGATAAAAGAAAATTTAGACAATCCGAAAGGGTGTATTTGCACACAAAGATAATCAGCTGGTTTAGAAAACAATGCAGCAGCACATGAATAAATGTGCGAAAAAATAGTTCATTTCAGAACACCACAAAATAAGACGAATATTAAAGGAAATTTTGCTCCACATATACTCGAACATTTCTACAAGCATCTTAGATTTCTCTACCGGTTTTGCATTGGCTGAGACGCACTTTGAGTCATCTACTTCTTCAGCGCGTTTCTGAGCAGTATCAGGTTCGTCCAGCTACAAAAGAGAGAATAAATCGAGTGTCATACTCTGTAAGAATTTAAACGTTAAAAAGTTGTAGCTTACCTGTTCTGATATAGCTGCAACACCGTTGATCTCCTCAGATTCAAGAACTTGGGTCTCTCTCTGAGAATTGTCCAAGACTTGGCAATCCTGCTGTATCACAAATTGCCCATCAAAAATATTTTATTTAGTTCTCATAAAATAAATGGCTAATTCAAGCCCAAGATACATTTACTATCTCAATTAGAACGATGTAGTCATATTTTCATGCATACTTCATAAAACTGCATCATATTGCCAACCTTGTTTGAAATTAGCTTTTCTAGAGCTTCGTATCCATTCTCTTTGATGTATTTGTCTGCTACACGAAGAAACCTTTCTATATTATGGAGCTTCTCCTTCTTCGGCTCGTAAAACCAATCCGTCACCACTTGTAGATTCACTAGCAACCACGGACGAACAACACATTGGTACGCAACACATGCACCATCAAATTTAGGCAACACTAACCACATGGTCACGACGAGTTTTATGCTAGACCAGAACGGTATCCTGTAAAAACAAACAACGTAAGCCATGTAATCACAAAAGAAATGAGGACGATCAATGAAAAACCCCTGCAAATAACGACATAAGGGATTCAGACTTTCCAAGTTAAAAATCCAACAACAGAAAAGGAAAACAATTCCAACCCACGACACAAGATCACTAATATGAATCCCAAGAAGAGAGATATCTACAAAAAGAAAGCAAATACACCAATGGCTGTACTTACCACTCAATGATCTTCACAAAAGCAAACTCAAACAGAGAAATTAAGGCAAACACTGTCCAATAAATGGCCAGTTTCCTCAAATGATAATTTGAACAACTCTCAATTGCCCTAATGGAAGCAAGCCTGGGAACAAGATTACACAAACAATAGCAAAGATTAAGCACTAATTAGTTGAAAAACAAAGTTTTTGCTTCAAGATTAACAATATCTGCCACATAAACACAATTTACAGAAATGTAAAAAAAAATAGAAGAAATCATAAAGCACAAATTTTACAGATAAAATGTAGGCAAAACTCACATGGGATACACCAGACCCAGTACAGGCCTGCAATAAATGTAAAAAAAAAAACAGAAAATAAGGTTAGTTTTACGTGCATTGTATTTGTATACATATAGATATACATGTATGTCTACGTATCTCAAGCACGAACCCAGAATTGAACATGGGAAACAAAGAAAGAAAGAAAAAAAGCAGCGAATGTTGTGAAGATATGAAAGGCATCTACATGAATGGTACGTAGAATCATAAGTAAAGAGAAAAAGCAACAATTTTTTTTCGGAAAAAAGGGTAAAGTAGCTAAGAAATAACACTGGAAGTGCAGAAAAACTACGTACCAGGCAAGCAAATCGATACATAAGAGAGAAATTTTGAGGAGTGCGATGAAATCCATTCGGATTTTGAGTTGTGTTCTTCGAATATTGTCCAGAATTCTGTCACAGAATGTGAAGAGATTTAGTGAGAGTAGGGAGAGAAGCAGCTCACCTTGGAAAGAGAGGAAGACTTCGGAGAGATTTTCAATTATACCCCCCTTTTCAAATTTCATTAATAAAGTACCCCCTATTTGGGGGGAATTAAAATTTTACTGTTAATCGTGGATCTCATCCGCGATTATATATTTTTTAGCATTATTTTATTGAAAGTCGTGGATGAGATCCGCGATTTTCATTTTTTTTATTATTTTATTGAAAGTCGTGGATGAGATCCGCGATTTTCATTTTTTTTATTATTTTATTGAAAGTCGTGGATGAC
>JBBMKE010428061.1:0-10506 GCA_037834125.1 Lippia alba | reverse complement strand
GTCCAACTCGGGGCTTCAAACAACTCCGGATACAAACTCCTCATCTTCTCTACGGTCTCCTAAGTTGAGTCCTCGGACTTCTGATCCCTCCAATGAACTCTTACCAAGAGGGTTTGCTTGTTTCTCAACTCTTGTATCTTCCGGTCTTAAATAGCGACGGGGTGCTTAACTATCATCAAATCCAGTTCCAACTGCACCTCTTCAATGGGAAGAATGGTTGCCCCATCGGGATAGTACTTATGAAGTTGTGAGACATGAAACACATTGTGTATCCCAATTAAACTTGGCGAAAAATCTAATCTATACGCCGTCATCCCGATTCTTTCCAAAATCTCAAAGGGGCCAAGAGATCGTGGATTAAGCTTTCGTCCTTTTTCAATTCGAGAGAAGCCCTTCCTTAGAGATGCATTAAGAAAAACCTTATCTTCGACTTCAAACTCTAACGACCTCCTTCTCTTATCAGCATAGCTCTTCTGACGAGCTTGAACGGCCTTCATTCACTGCCAGATTTTCTGAACCTTCCCAATGGTATCGACAATGGTTTCCTTAGGCTCGGCTCTCTCCAACTTACCTTCTTCGGTCCACTTTTAATCTTCTATAACCCAAAACAAAGGCAATCGACACTTTCTCCCTAAAGAGCCTCGTGCGGAGCTATCTTAATCGAGGCTTGATTACTATTATTGTATGCAAACTCAACCAAAGGTAAATGCTCATCCCACTTGTTTTGAAAGTTTAAAGCACATGCCCTAAGAAAATCCTCCAAATATTGAATTAACCTCTCAAATTGCCCATCTTTTTGAGGGTGTGAGACAGTGCTAAACTTGATCTTTGTTTTTAACTACTTCGGAAGATTCTACAAAAAAATCGACGTAAACCTCGGATCCCTGTCCGAAACAATGCTAGCTGGAACTCCATGCAACCTTACATTCTCCCCACAATACAACTCGGCTAGTTTTGGAACCTTATCGGACATCCTTACCTTAAGAAAATGGGCCAACTCTATAAATCTATCAACAATCATTGATATCCCATCATAACCTCTTTTAACTCTTGGCAAGCTAGACACGAAGTCCATCGTCACTTGCTCTCACTTCCACTCGGGAATAGAAAGTGGTTGGAGGATTCCTCCCGACTTCTGAAGCTCAGCCTTAACTCTTTGGCATGTCAAACATCGCTTCACGAAGTTCGTGATGTCTCTTTTCATGCCACTCTACCAAAATTTTTCTCTCAAATCCTGATACATCTTAGTACCTCCCGGATGGATAGAGTACCCCGAGCGATGTGCCTCCTCAAGTACGATCCTCTTGAGCTCTTTCTGGACACATCCAAATCTCAACAAATCGATATCATCAACCGTAAATCTCGACTAATGATCACCTCTAGCACGAACAACCAATTTCTGAATTTCTAGATCCAAAGATTGAGCTTTCAACAACTGTCGTTTCAAATCCGGTACAATGGTGAGATTAGCAAATCAAGTCGCCATCCACAACGTATCCGAACCCCAACTAGAAGCCCCAACTTCCAAGTTAGCCACACTAGCCTTTCTACTCAAGGCATCGGCTACGATACCGGGGTGATACTGGATTTTGCAATCGTAATCCACTAATAACTCCATCCAATACCTCTGTCTCACGTTCAAGTCTTTCTGAGAGAAGAGATACTTGAGGCTTTGGTGATCAGTAAACACCTCAAAAGTTGCGCCATAGAGATAGTGTCGCCACTTCACTAATGCAAACACAGCGGCGGCCAACTCTAAATTGTGGGTAGGGTAACTCTTCTCATGCTCCTTCAATTTTCTCGAAGCATAAGCTACTACTCTACCATTCTGCATTAAAACGCACCCAAGACCTTTTTGGGAAACATCCGTATAAACTGCATAACCCTCGGTACCCTTGGGTAGGGTAAGAACTGGCGTGGAAGTCAATCTCACCTTCAAAGTTTGGAAACTAGCTTCACACTTATCATCCCAATCAAACGGTGCATCTTTCTTAGTTAACTGAGTCAAGGGCAGCAATCTTAGAAAAGTCCTTAACGAACCTGCGATAATACCCAACTAATCCAAGAAAACTTCGAACCTCTGATGCATTCCTCGGCCTCTCCCAATGAAGCACGGTCTCGATCTTGGACGGATCAATCTCGATCTATTGCCTGAAATGATATAGGCCAAAAATACGACTCTATCGATCCAAAACTCAAACTTGCTGAATTTGGCATACAACTTGTGCTCTTTACCGGGCCTCGAATACACCAAAATATCGTCTATAAAGATCACAATGAAGTTATCAAGATACGGCCTCAACACTCGGTGCATCATGTCCATGAAAATAGCTGGGGCATTTGTTAAACCAAATGGCATCACAACAAACCCTAATTTGTAGTTAAATTTATAACTTGTAGGGATCGTTTTGTTTATATTTGAAAACATTGGGGATGATTTTATAATGTTGGTCATATAACATTAATAAAAACCGTTAAGGGCATAAGTGTAATTTTATAAATACCGTTAAGGGAACTCAAACCTAACAAGATTTATAGGAACTAAAATGTAATTTTCCAATAATGATGAATTGCATTGTAATTAGTTATAAATGTAGGAAGTCAGATGTAAACATTCCAAATATAAATCATGTAGCATAAATTTATAGTTTACCAAAAAACTTGTATAATATTAGTTTAACACAAAAATATATTATATATATATAGGTATAATATACATAACAATTATATTGTGTGTATTTATGTAAATACAATTACAAATAAGGGTTAATTGCAAATCCCCCCGACCTTTGGCCCTTGGGGCAGATTGCCCCCTAATTTTTTTGGGCGATTTTTCCCCTAAGCTTTGATAATTGTTACATTTTTCCCCTTAATAAATTTCCGGCGGCATCTTTTTGGAATATTCCCCCTTCCTTTGGCCCTTGGGGCAGATTGCCCCCGATACTAGGATTTTTAGCGACTAGACGTTCTCGTAGCGGATTTTAGCTCACAAAAGGTGAAAAACGCGTAGATCATTGGCCCTACGCTAAGTGACGAAATCCTAAAACAACTCGGACGAATCGACCACCCAAGCTGAGTATGGAAACACTTCATTAACCTTTAATAATATAATATAACTACTACTTCTCCTCAACTATTTTGTAGGGAAAGACATAGATGCATGTATACGTAAATACTTGGATTAGGTCGAGGAGATTGAGAAACGAAGCTTGGAAATTCGAGCAGTATTTAACTGTTATATAATTGTTTGAAAAACAAAACCTGTAACACCCCGAGTGCAAGATGTCACATCCCCCGCACCGCAATCTTAACTCAGTCGAGGAATAGAACTCCAAGCCTGAATTCGAACTACAACGAATGGGATACCACACACACGCTAGGCTAGGTGGATCTAAACAACAGACTACAACAGAGTGCGTGGAAGCAAAACGACATATGTAACACCAAACAGAGTGCAGAAGCGTAAACATAAACCATCCAATGAGGAATAACATCAAGTAACAAGTGCCACATAGGGCCGAATAAACCTACGGGACACAGGGCCAAGTCATTTAAGCCGCACAGGGCTAACAATAAAGTAAAACAAAAGTATCTCCAATATAAAGTAAAGTACAGTAATCCAACAGTATGGAACAGAAAGGAAATGCAGACTTTAACTAAGATGACAAGTGCAGACAGAAGGACTCATATCTGCCTAGCTCAAAAGAACTTGCACTGAAAGATAAAATGAGGTGTCAGTCAACTGACTGAGTGAGGGGGCTAACGCACACCCACATATATATAGAGCACAACACATTACATAAGGGTAGAATCATGAACCGAGGTTAGGGTTTTGCACACCAAAACAATTGAAAGAACCCAAAGTAGATATAAGTTGTAAATCTGTTTATAAAGAACCTATCCCATTTCACAACTCCCATACAGAATAGAATAGACCGCTCGACGAGTACGAGCTAACAACCTTCTCACTCCTCATAACAGATCAGAATAGAAATAACATAAGAAATCATAATACATATCCATCTTCTACTCTGATTGATGGCAGAGTCACGCGTAGACCCAAATTCATCCAGACAGAACATAACAGACCCACAAGTGGAAGCTAACCCAGAAGTGTCCTCCCCGGTTGAAATTTTGCCGAAGGTTCAAGACACCTTACCTCCCCTATAGCACGGGTCGCGTGAAAGCATAGCAAATAGAGACTATGCACAGGTACAATCCTGATGGCCCTTGCCGTTCCAGGGAATCCTTACCCATAGCTCCACAGATCCCATACATATCAAAACATATCATACATAATAGATACCAATATTTCATGGCCATACATCACTAACAGAATCAGAACAAAATAGATTTTCCCAAAAAAGCTTATATATACCTTCATCATAGTTTTCCAAAACCAAGGTTGGTTTACAAAATCATAATCATATCATATCCGTCATATAATAGAGTATAATATAGTATACTCGCATGTAGGGATTGGAAAACAACATATAAAGGTCGTAGGTTCCGCTATACAAATCTTAAACCTCACCTCGTGCAAAGTAGAGTCTGAGAACGTGAAGGGCCAAACACTCAAAACCTCGGGCTCACCTGGCTCCTCAAACTCTGAACAAGACAAACAGATGCCCAAACTTAGACGCTATATGAACCACAAAAGATGCACAATATTCAAAGTATGAATGAGATGAGATATGAGAATGATGTATAAAAGCTGGTCACATAACATGATTTCATATAAATCACCAAATTATGCAACTAAGTGAAGTATTAAGGTTCAACAATGCATTTGAATTCATATCGGATCATGGAAGTCATAAAATAATTCGGATAAAGTAATATCATTAAAACAAAGTAAAACAAGTAACAAAATACCCAGAACGGCTATTCCCACGTTCAACAAAGTATAGGAATGGTAATTCCCAGAAAAAGAGCTCAGCGAAACTGGGAACGGCTGTTCCTAGTCCAAGCTTTTCATGGAAATGGCCGTTTTCATGTTCGGCCGCCAAAACTCAAGCCCTATATCGGAAAGGTCGTTTCGTCCCCAAGGCATAAATGGGAACGAGTATTCCCACCCTGAAACTGGGGCAGAAACAGTCCCTTCTCGAGAAGAAGAAGAAGGTGAAACCCAAAAATGGCGATTTCAACACCAAAACCACCACAAATCAACACCATACACGAATATATAATCACATATAGCATGCTTAACACCAAGTTTTAAAAGGATTTAGCCTCAGATCTCTCAAACCAATTTTCATGAAATTCAAACTCTAAATTTGGAGACATGAAATCTTAGCTCTCTAATTCGAATTCTCAGCATATAGGAAGCAATTAGAACATCATAGCATGCTTGAAGACTCACTAATTAGATCAAATTCACAAGTTAGGGCAAAAATCCCTAAATCTAGAAGATATCCCCAATCAAGTTCAAATCACCAAATTCATGTTCAAGCTCAAGAATGGAATTGGTAAATTAACACGAGACATACCTTGGATTGAGAAAGGAAGAAGGATTTAGAGGTGTGAGCTCTTGGAGAAGAAATGAGTCTCTAGTCTTGATCTCCTCTTGAAGCTTCCTCTTCTCTCTCTCTCTCTCTCTCTCTCTCTCTCTCTTGTGAGGTTATGTTGTGTTTGAAATGAAATGAGAAAAGGGGCTAGATATATGCTAGGTAGACTCTTTCAGTTTTAGGTCAAAGTTGGGGAAACGGTCTAAATGAATTCCGAGTTAAGTGAACCGAATATAAAAGGCTTTGAGGTATGGAATAAATTCTAATGGGCCCAAATTTATGAAACAAGCCCAAAGGTGGTGTCGAAATTCAGATTCGAATTCTAGAGCTCATATCGGTCCGAACGACCCTAAGATCAACCTAACTTAAATTAGGCCCACATCACAAATAGGCCCAAGTCATATTTCACGTTAAGCCCAGCAATGTGATTTATTTCAAAAGTTGTCATGCAAGAATTCATATTTTATCTTTTTTATTTAGTCGATTACGGCACATATTCACATAGAGTTGGAATTAAACACATAATTGCATAAAGTAAACTCTCTTAACGCATACCTGGACGGTGTATCGGATGGGGCGTCAAAATCTTCCCTCCCTTAGGAGAATCCTAAGCCGAAACAAATCCCGGATACAACCTCCTCATTTTTTCTTCAGTCTCTCAAGTTGATTCCTCTGATTTTTGATCTCGCCATAACACTCTGACCAAAAAATCTGCTTGTTTCTCAACACGTGCAACTTGCGATCCTAAATCTCTACCAGATCCTTCACAATCGTCAAATCTAACTCAAGCTAAACCTCATCAACCGACAACACAAAAGACTAATTGGGATAAAAATTCTGAAGCTGAGAAACGTGAAACACGTTATAAATTCGTGTCAAACTCGGTAGTAAATCCAACCTATAAGCCACATCTCTAATCCTCTCTAGGATCTCAAACGCTCTAAGATAACACGGACTCTACTTCCTGCCTCTACCAATATGAGTAAAGCCTTTCCTAGGAGACGCCTTCAAGAGGACACGGTCTCCGACCTCAAACTCAAGCGGTCTTCTCCTCTAATCCGCATAACTCTTCTATCTATCCTGAACCACTTTTATTCTTTGCTGAATCAACTTAACTTTCTCAATAGTTTTCTCAATCTTAGCTGAAACCTTAGCTCTCATGAGCTCACCATTCTTAGTTCATCGCCAATCCTCCAAATCCTAATACAATGGTGTACGAGACTTTCTATCATACAATGCCTCGAAAGAAGCCATACCGATTGAAGCTTGGTAACTGTCATTGTACGCGAACTCAATCAAGGCCAAATTCTTATCCTACTTATCCTTAAAATCCAATACACACGCTCTCAACATATACTCGAGTTACTTAATCAGCCATTCCGATCGTCCATCCATCTGAGGATGTGAAGCTATGCTAAATTTGAGCCTCATTCCCCAAACATTTCTGAAGGCCCTGCCAGAAGCTAGTCATAAATCTAGGATCCCTATCTAAAATGATGCTAACTGGAACTCCATGTAACCTCACAATCTCGTTGCAATACAGATTAGCCAACTTCGGAACCTTATATGTCATCCGAACCTTAAGAAAGTGAGCAGACTTAGTCAAACGATCCACGATCACTCAAATTCCATCAAATCCTCTCCCAGACTTAGGCAGGCCAGACACGAAGTCCATCATTACCTGCTCCTACTTCCACTCCAGAATGGGAAGTGGTTGGAGAGTACCTCCCAAATTTTGATATTCTGCTTTAACCATTGGGCATGTCAGACATCGATTCACAAAGAAGGCGACATCCCACTTCATGCCACTCCGCTAATAAAGCTCTCTCAAATTCCGGTGCATCTTCATACCCCCGAGAATATGGAATAACCGGAGCGATGCGCCTCCTTAAGTATTACCCTCTTGAGCTGATCATGCACACACCCTCGCCTTAAAGTCAAATAGACCAAAATCATCGAACCCAAACTTGGTCTCCGGATTCTCTCACGATCGCGCTATCAATCTCTAAATTTCTGTATCCATAGACTGAGCCTCTAACAAACTCTGCTTCAAATCAGGCTGAACCAAAATGTCGGCTAACCTAGCCTCAGAAACCACAACAGTTGAACTCTGCCCAGACAACTCTGCTACTAAACTCGAAACATGAGCTTTCCTATTCAAAGCATCGGTAACTACGTTTGCCTTACCCGAATGGTACTGAATCTTGCAATTATAGCCCCCTAAGAACTCCATCCACCTTCTCTATCTCGGGTTAAGCTCTTTCTGTGTGAACAAGTACTGAAGACTCTTATGATCCGAGAATATGATCCGAGAATACCTCAAAATTAGCACTAAATAGGTAGTGGCGCCATTTAGACAATGCAAAGACCACTGCCGGAAGCTCCAAATCGTGCGTGTGGTAATTCTGCTCGTGCACCTTTAACTTTCTAGATGCATAACCTACCGCCCTTCCATTCTGCATCAACACACACTTCAATCCATCCTTAGAAGCATCGGCATACACTGTGTAGCCCTTGATACCTTCTGGCAGAGTCAGAACCAGTGCCATCGTCAACTTTTTCTTCAAATTCTGGAAGCTCAACTCACACCTATCATAACATTCAAACCCAATTTCCTTCTGAGTCAACCTCGTCAATGGCATAACAATCTTAGAGAAGTCCTCCATGAATCTACTGTAGCAACCTGCCAAACCCAGAAAGCTCCGAATCTCAGTAGCATTCTTTGGCCTCTCCCAGTGCAACACCGTCTCTACCTTAGAGGGATGGACCTCAATACCATTACCCGAGATGATGTGTCTAAGAAGAGCAACTCTACCAATCCAGAACTCACACTTACTAAACTTGGCATACAACTTATGCTCTTGAAATGTCTCCAACACAATCCGTAGATGCTGAGCATGCTCCTCAACTAATCTCGAGTACACCAGAATGCCGTCAATAAAGATCACCACGAATTGATCTAGAAATGGCCTAAACACTCTGTGCATCATTTCCATAAATACTACAAGAGCATTCGTCAGACCGAACGACATCACGACCAACTCAAAATGCCCATATCTCGTGTTGAATCCCATCTTAGAGATGACCTTGTCTCTGATCCTCAACTGATAGTAGCCCTGCCTCAAGTCCAACTTGGAATACACCTTCGAACCCTGTAGACTATCAAACAACTCCTTGATGTACGGTAACGGGTACTTGTTCTTAACCGTCATCCTGTTCAGCTCTCTGTAATCAATGCAAATCTGCAACGTCCCATCTTTCTTCTTAACAAACATGATGGAAGTACCCCACGGCGAAGTGCTTGGACAGATATACCCACCGGCTATTAGCTCATCCAACTGCTTCTTCAGTTTCTTTAACTCAGCTGAAGCCATTCTGTATGGGGTCTTTGACTATGGATCAGCTCCAAAATAAAGATCTACCACAAATTCAATATCCCTCTCTGGAGGCAAAGTTCCAGAACTCTCATGGAACACGTCCAAATACTCCCGAACAACCTCCGTCTCCTCCAATCTAGCCTGATCCTTAGGCTTGTTGAGAAGGTAAGATAAGAACCCAGTCGCACCCTCTCTAATCAAATTGTTAGCCTCGACGAATGACAGAAGCGGACCAGATCCCAAGCGCTGTCCCGAAAACACCACAGAACCAAACGTGATCCTCTTCGCCCTACAATCCATCACCGTCCCATGGCGAAATAATCAGTCCATCCAAAGGATTACTCTATAGCTCTTCATCGGCATCTCAATCAGATCAGCAGGGAAAACACGGCCCTCAAAGTTTACCGAACACTCATGCAAAACTCTATCCATCACCAAGCTCCCACCTAAAGGGGAACTAATCACATAGTCATGCACAATCAACTCAGCTCACAAAGGCAAAGAAGTAACAACACTCCGGGTGATAAAAGAATGAGTGACACCTAGATCAAATAATACATGTAATGCAATGCAGTACCTTCAACCACTGCGTTCTGATCAATATTTACTACGTTCTCCTCTCCCTTCAAAGCATAAGCGCGAACAGGTAT
The DNA here is from genome assembly GCA_037834125.1 of Lippia alba. NCBI lineage: Eukaryota > Viridiplantae > Streptophyta > Magnoliopsida > Lamiales > Verbenaceae > Lippia > Lippia alba. The sequence goes on along the minus strand of JBBMKE010428061.1, from coordinate 972 downwards.
AGCTGGTCTCCCCTTCATCGGGCAAGTGTCTATCTTGTGATCAACTGACCTGCAAACCAAACAACGACCCAAATACCTCCAGCACTTCTCTGGCGGATGATGGCCCTGACAATGATGGCAAACAATAGGAGCCGATAAAGCTGGCGGTGCCATAGGTGCAGCAGGATGGGCTTCTTCTTAGCCAAGCCCTGAGAATGGTACACCGGTGTAGAAGGAGTAGAAGAATGAGTAGCGGGCTTCTTGCCCAAACCAGATCTCGATCCATATCCAAAAGAGTAGGTAGGCGGCCTCAAACTCTGCCTCTGAACCTCAACCTGAATAGCCTTCTTCGTGACCTTAGCCCAAGTAGAGATATTGGTAACCTGAAGTGCTCCCTGAAGGTCGTCATGATGTCCATGGTGAAAGTGTTGAGCTCGGTGCCTATCGCCATCAGTGATGTGAGGTGTATATGGTGCAAGTCTCTCAAACTCCAAAATGTAATCCTCAACACTCCGGGAACCCTGCTTCAGCTTAGAAAAATCCTGAAGCCTACGCTCGCATGCATTGTATGGTATATACTTCTCATGAAACTCGTGCATGAATGTCTCTCATGTAAACTCCACACCATTTCTCTTGAGTGCCGAACGGACTCCCTTCAACCACTCAGAAGCCTGACCTTGAGTAAGCCTCACCGTGTAGATAGCCCTCTCATGTGTACTCCCTGGGCAGATCTCCCATATCCAGGCAATCTCAGAAAGCCGCTCTTCAGCCTTGATGCCATCGCCTATATACCACTTAGGAGGGTTGTTACTCTTGAACTCATGGTAAACAACCGTAATAGCATGCTCTGCATCCTCTAGTGTCTAATGCCTACAAAGTAAGACTGATTGCAAAAGGATTCACTCAGAGACCCGGTGTGGACTTTGATGAAACCTTCTCTCCAGTTGCAATGCAAAAGTCCATTCGAATCATGCTTGCCATCGCTGCATATTA